>QKWP01000504.1:122200-172821 GCA_003550325.1 Gigaspora rosea | reverse complement strand
TTAAAACAAAGAAGAAAAGAAATAATAGCTAACTGCAGAGAAAAAATAAGTATATAGAGCTAGCATTATGCAACGAAGTGCAAAAAGGTTCAAAATATTACTATTTTTTTCGGTTTTGTTTTTTTTCATTATTTTTTTTTGTTTTTATGTTTTTTGTTATTTTTTTTATTTTTTCATAAAAAATGTATAATAATATATAATAAAATATATAATATTGATTAAAAATATATATTTAATTAAAATATAATGTATAATAATAATAAATAATAATAAATAAAAAAATATAAAATTTTATATTAAATTCAAAACCTTGTGAAAACATGCGAAAACATGCGAAAATCTGTAAAATGTTTAAAAATAAGTATACAGTATACAGTCGCACCCCCCTAAGTGCACACCCCCTAAGTGCACGGTATATGAAAAACCTCTTTAAGTGCACGGCCCCTCTTGGTCCCAAACAATATAACAATTATAAATTTTAACCCCTCTAAGTGCAAACCCCCTCTAAGTGCACATTTTGGCTTTTTTTCACTATGGTCCCGAGGGCATGCACTTAGGGGGGTGCGACTGTAATAGTATTGTTATTAGTGATTTTTAATCTGATATCTATCGATTATTACTGATTATTATTGATTACTATCTTACTTGTTAGTCCTCATTATGGGGATTTAAATCGATTATTATCCAATAATGATAAAAATAGATAGTAATCCCCATGCAAATTTTGGTGATGTAAGTACTGGAACTGGACTGGACCAGTCCAGTCCAGTAGTGGTCCACTGGACCGGTCCAGTCCAGGGGCCAACACTGACTAGTACCAGTATATAAATATAATTGCACTATTGTTTTATAATTTGCTTCTCTTTTTTTGTTTTGAACTCAAATATTTTAATTTTTTAACAGATAATCTGTAAGAATGATTGTTTTAAGTTACTTGACAGTTAAGAAGCAAATGGCTTATTGGTATAAAAATTTTACAAAAAAAAAATAATATAATATACTTGTTGCAGTTTCAACTTTGATGTGTAAGAAGTTATTTTTATTACAGATAAACCTATAAAGATAGTTATAAAGTAAGACAACTTATTGGTAATGATGTAAAAAGAAGATTAACAATCTTAAAAAATAATTTATGGTAAAAAGCTTCTTTTTTTTTGTTTATTTTGAAACAACCTTTTCTATTTATTTAGTCTTAAGGAAGTGCCATTTATTATGTAATCTATTTTTATTAGAAGGCCATACCCCCTCCCCCCGTGATTGAATTAGCAACTAATAATAATTTTTATTGTCCGGAGTGTAGCGAAGGACTTTTTATGTTTAGTAATGGTGATATCTAAATTACGTTATTGATACACAATTAAGAAATATATCAGAAAACATAATGTTAATTTTCATGTCTGTCCGCACGTGTGTCTGGATTAGTGATTTGAACCGGTTGGACTATAATCGGTTAACCGACCCGAACAGAATAAATTTCGGTAACCGGTTGAGTAAATGCTTAATCAGTTGACAAAATGTAAGTGACATCATAAAAGAGCAAAGGTCCCGAAAAGTTCTGAAAAGAAAATGAATGAACATGAGACAAAAATTTGAGCAAAGTTCTGAGAATTCCTGAAAGTAAACGTGAAGTAATCTTAATCAGTTGAATCGGTTGACACTAAATATTTCGGATTGGTTAACCGATTAAGGAAAATTTTCTCGGTTCAAATCACTAATCTGGATTCGTATATTAGTGTAACAATAATGCATATTCACGCGTTTGTAACATGAAATACATGACGATCGCTCCGGACTTACAACAGTTTTTAAACTGTTCAGTAGTATATAATATATAGACGTGATAGACTGCTAACCCCCTCTCCCCTCTTGAAATTACGCAATATAAACGGCACTTCCCTTACAGATAATCTACAAATGTGATTGTTTTTAAATTATTTGAATAATTAAGAGCTTGTCGGTAATGAAATTAAATATAGCAATGGAATTTTTTTATTTTTACTTTTTTATCAGAACATAAAAAAATGGGATGCTAGGTAAAATCGCATATCAATAAGTTTTATAAAACTATAAAACTTTTCTACTATTTCACACAATCTATTCCGATATTTATATTAAAATTTTTTTTTAAGTTTATAGTTTTTGCAGAAGTAAGTATACGCTGTTTTACAGAACCTTGTTTTATTTCATGGAATTCTTCATGATACATTTTGCAAGTTTTTCCATAGTATGCTTTGCAAGATTTTTTGTGGTATGTTATTGCAAGATTTTTGTGGTACATTTTGCAAGACTTTGAGGTATGCTTTGCAAGATTTTCTTTATAGTACGTACATTGTGAGGGGTGAAGGTGACCTCTGGTAAATGTCACCACAATACCGAGTAACTCGGGTCGAAATAGAGCTCTAGATTATGTCACGAGGCTCTAATATTGGGTCACAGGATTTGGGCTTTAATACGATTTTCACATATCGGGAGGTTATCAGTTTATAATAATACAGTTTATTCAGTTATCCATCGGGATAATCACTAGAGCTAACACTTCCACTCTAATTTTGAAGGTCATCACCCTACAACGTTGGTACATTTCACCACAAGAATTTTTGTTATATTACATTTTCACGAAACTTCATGAATTCTGCATGCATATACAAGTAACACAAATAAGGTCACCATTTCATTTTAAACGACAATCATTAGGGGCTTCGTTAGGCATATAATTTGAAACCTTTTATCAAGCATCTTTAGATATGGTTGACAAATTTAATGAAAATAATGCTGTCATATTGGATCTTCAGGCAAAAAAACACACTTTACAATCACGAAATTTGAGCAACAATCAGGTGATTGTATGGGTGTGCAGTGATCTGTAAATAACTTGATCAAAGTAACATCAATATGCAAACAACGACAAAATTGTATGGGCTTGAGTTTTCAACAACGGATGGCTCAAGATTTAGCAATGGGTTAGTAAAATTCTAGATTTCTATTTATCGGATTTTATAATTATATTGGGAACATTTCTAAGATCTCATTATCTCAACAATATAGCGATTTTAATGGTGAATGAGGCATATTTTTAATGGTTAGTAAATTTATATATTTAAACATTAGTTACTTTCCTATTTTAACAATGTTTTGATTTGTGAATTTGATAGTGGATGTGTTCATTGGGTTCTAAAACTGCGTGGATTCATAGTTTTTAAAGGCAGATTGATTCATGTTTTTGAGGAGTGATTTGAGATCTCTTTGCATTAAATTCGGATATTATTATGCAAATGGAATTGGGATTGAAAAAGACGGCATGTTCAAGTAGAACAGATTGGCGTGGTTGACTGTAGCCATGCGGACGGTATTCCGGCGACATGAAATTGACGATTCAGAATTGGTGTTCAGATAAGTATCTTTTGTATAAACTTTTACTTCTATATCGGGAGATCTGCGTAATTACATTTCTAAAAAGCATAATTTTGACTGTTTTAGATGTTAGATGATTTTACTATCAAAATGACCGTCTCAGTGATATGATTCTAGAGAGCGTAAAATCATCAAAATCCAATCACCGAATCGTGAAATAATTAACTTTTTGATTACATTGGGTAAAATAGAATAGGTAGACTCATCCTATTTTACCCGATGTAATCAAACGTTAATTCTTTCGAGATTCAGTGATTGGATTTTGAGCCCTCTTGAATCATTTCACTTTGACTGTCATTTTGATGGAAAATCATTTAAAATAGTCAGTGGGCAAAAAGTGATTCTTTGTCAAAGGTTTAAAAAATTTTAATAGTACGCAGATCGATCGATATATCTTTACTTTTAAACAATAACTAATTCGGTACATTGTTATATTGTTATTCCCGAAACATGATATTGGAAAGTTAGGTTGGTTTTTTGGTCGTATAGACTTTATCTTAAAACTTATTGGATTTGCCAACGTTATAATATAATGCAATGATTTACATCACAAATTTTTATTTCAGGTAAGACACTAAAACAAATGTCCTTCGTAAAACCTAATTGGTCTCCAATTTGATTGCATGAAATAAACATGCAGCTTTTCAAGGTTCGCATTTTAATTAATTTGAACCAACCAATGGTTCAGATTAAATTTAGGTTCAAATGAATCCGAAGAGGTTTATTTGAATCAAATTCTTGTTCATGTGAATCTGCATTACGGGTCAAGAAAATCTGAAATGGTTTTCTTGAACCAAATTCCTGCTGATGGGATTTAGGCCTAATTCCGGGTTAAGCAGGTTTTTATTTATTGATCAGTTAATTTTGCGATGCAAATTACTGATCATTTTTATCCGAGCCTTTAAAGTCACGTGACCGGAAACAATCTCACGTGATCAAATCGGAGTTTGGGTTTATCATTACGCAGGAACGATGATTTTCTGCGGTAACTAAACTCAAATTCTGCGGTGATTAAATTTAATTTCTACGATTATCTGCAAAATAAAATTTTACCAAATTTCTGCAATAAAAACCCTATTTCTGCACTCACACTCAAAATTTGGTTTAATACAGGGACGATGATTTTCTGCGGTGACTAAACTCAAATTCTGCGGATTCTGCGGTGATTAATTTCTGCAATAAAAATCCTGTTTCTGCACTCAAAATTTGGTTTAATACCAATGTTCCGACGACCACGCTCGTATTTTGTGTTAATTGATTGTCTATCTTTCCGAAACTCTCCGCCAAAA
The DNA here is from genome assembly GCA_003550325.1 of Gigaspora rosea. Taxonomy (NCBI): domain Eukaryota; kingdom Fungi; phylum Glomeromycota; class Glomeromycetes; order Diversisporales; family Gigasporaceae; genus Gigaspora; species Gigaspora rosea. The sequence continues at coordinate 168,121 of QKWP01000504.1, read as the reverse complement.
CTTGCAATTTGATTGGTTCCTGGTCAAATTTTAGTTCAATTCTGCAATTATCCGTGATAAAGTCCAATTTCTGCAAAAATGGGAATTCTGCAAATTCTGCGGCATTCTGCATTTTGCAGAAAATCATCGTCCCTGTCATTACGTACGCACTTTGTTTGTTTAATTGTGTCACATTTTGATTTTTAGGTTTCGATAATCGGCTATATGTTCGTACGTACGTACGTCGTGCAAAGCTGATACTAACAGGTTCGTATGTACGTACAGTACATTTTTTAGGATAAAATGCTTACATGCTTACTAATGTATAACCATTGTAAGTATAAATAAATATAAAATATCGGTATGTAATGCATTAGCATTCTTTGCTTATTTTTTTTTAAATCGAAACCAGAAATGGAAAATATAGAATTGACGGAAGAACATTTAGCAAAAGATATTACTCAGGTTACTAATGCTTTTAACCAACTGGATATCATTAATTGTCAAAAGTTAGCCGATAAGAATGACCCAGATGGTATTTTCTGGCTTGGTTATTGTTACGAATATGGAATTGGAGTAAAAATGGATGAAAAAATGGCTTTCAATTTTTACCAAAAATCGGCAGACCTGAATAATCCAAACGGAATGTATCAGGTTGGATACTGTTATTATTTAGGAATTGGGGTTGAAATCGATAAGTATAAAGCATTTGAATATTATTTGAAGTCAGCTGAAGCTGATAATTCCATGGGAATTCGCAAAACTGCTATTTGTTACTATTATGTAATTGGCGTGGAAAAGAAGGATGATAAGTTTTTGGAATGGATTAGAAAGTAAGTTAATCTCTTTTAAGAATTGAAAATAACTCAAATAATTTTAATAATTCAATTTTAATTATCAGGGAGTAAGTATAAAAAAAATCGTTTAAATTACAATTAGTTAATTAAGCTCATAAATATTAATTATTTGTGTTGATTTAGCCCGTAAGTATAAAGGACATTTAATAATTATTAGAATTAAAAATGGCGAAATAAGCTCACAAATAAAGAACATTAATACTGTATACTTATTTACCGTTACTACGTATTATGTAATGCCATGCCCTTCAAATCATTTCATTCGCATTAATTTAGCCTGTGAGTATAAAGAACATTATTAATCATTGGAATTAAAAACAAGTTCACAAATCAAGAACATAAATACTTATTTACCATTACTTTTATGTAATACAAATCATTTCATTCGCATTAATTTAGTCTGTGAGTATAAAGAACATTTATTAATCATTGGAATTAAAAACAAGTTCACAAATCAAGAACATAAATACTTATTTACCATTACTATTATGTAATACAAATCATTTCATTCGCATTAATTTAGTCTGTGAGTATAAAGAACATTTATTAATCATTGGAATTAAAAACAAGTTCACAAATCAAGAACATAAATACTTATTTACCATTACTATTATGTAATACAAATCATTTCATTCGCATTAATTTAGTCTGTGAGTATAAAGAACATTTATTAATCATTGGAATTAAAAACAAGTTCACAAATCAAGAACATAAATACTTATTTACCATTACTATTATGTAATACAAATCATTTCATTCGCATTAATTTAGTCTGTGAGTATAAAGAACATTTATTAATCATTGGAATTAAAAACAAGTTCACAAATCAAGAACATAAATACTTATTTACCATTACTATTATGTAATACAAATCATTTCATTCGCATTAATTTAGTCTGTGAGTATAAAGAACATTTATTAATCATTGGAATTAAAAACAAGTTCACAAATCAAGAACATAAATACTTATTTACCATTACTATTATGTAATACAAATCATTTCATTCGCATTAATTTAGTCAGTGAGTATAAAGAACATTTATTAATCATTGGAATTAAAAACAAGTTCACAAATCAAGAACATAAATACTTATTTACCATTACTATTATGTAATACAAATCATTTCATTCGCATTAATTTAGTCTGTGAGTATAAAGAACATTTATTAATCATTGGAATTAAAAACAAGTTCACAAATCAAGAACATAAATACTTATTTACCATTACTACTATGTAATACAAATTATTTCATTCACATTAATTTAGTCGGTAAGTATAAAAATTATTTACATTTAAAATAAAGTTTAAAATAGTATTTATAAATGAAATAAAACATTATATTCCGTAGGGAATCTGAATACGGAAAATGTGTATTTTGTAATGAAGATAACACGCAACCAGCATGGTGCTTATCATGTGACCCTGATATGACAACAAAGTGGACAAGTAGAAATAAAGATATTGACGATTGCATGAAAATGTTCCAACTTAGAAATCGGAATTTTGAGGATGCAATTGAATGGATTCCATTTGACAGATTATCTCATATTAAAAAAATTGGTAAAGGAGGGTTTGGTTCTGTATATTCAGCAACCTGGTTAGATGGTATACGAAAAGCTGAAAAAATCGATAGTTATAAGAAATCACGAATATTAAATAGCATTGTTGCACTCAAGACATTGACTAGTTCTAAGGAAAACAATTTTGATCCTTTAAAAGAAGTAAGTTAATTTATTGTTTTTCTAATTTTATTTAATATTTATTTATTGAACCATATTCTTTATTTCAAAACTTAAAGTTTAAAAGTTTAATGACATGTAAAGTACAATATTATAATACCAAGCTTGCAATATATGGAATAACTCAAAATGCAGAAACAAAAGAATACTTTATAGTATTTCAGTATGCCAATAATGGCAGTCTTTATAAATATTTAAGAAAAAATTTTGATAGGCTTACATGGCAGGCTAAATTGCAGATACTCAAAGATATTTCACTTGAGTTAGGTAGAATTCATGAATATGCAAAATATATCCATGCTGATTTTCATAGTGGTAATATTTTGCATGACCAATGTGATGATAAAAATATATCTTATATTGCAGATTTAGGATTGTCTAAAAAATTAGATGAATTAGTTTCAAAAGGTGAAGTTTATGGAGTTATGCCTTATGTTGCTCCTGAAGTTTTATCAGGTGAGCAGCAGTTTACAAAAGAAGCAGAATGTCAACTGGACAAAGACCTTTTGATGGTCACAAGTTTGATACAAAACTTGCTGTTAAGATCATCAAAGGGGAAAGACCAGAGTTTGCACCCGAAACCCCTAATTGCTATGTTGAATTAGCAAAGCAATGTATGAATTCTGATTTACAAAAACGGCCTAGAGCCTATGATATTTATAATACGATAAAGGATTGGCTTAATGATAATGAAATTAAAAAGCAATTTTTAGATGCTAATAAAGTTATTAAATTATTGCCAATATCAAATCATCCAGATGAAATATATACTAGCAAACTTTATTAGTACAAAATTAATTTCAAATGCAATTAAAGGTATTTATTTATTTTAACTAATATATAAATATTATACCTTATAATTTATTTAAAACTAATTTTTTTTATTTGTCTCAAGCTGCTGATTCTAGTCAAATTAAGCTTAATATTACTGAATATTGAATAATTTGTATTATGTTATATTTAAAGTAGCAACTTAATTAGAATAACTTCTTTATGTACTGTATATAAAGTAGCCCTGTTTAAAAATTTACTTTAAATATTTAAAGTTGCTACTTTAACTATATTGTAATATTCTGGTCTAAATATTATATAAATTATTGGTTATTATCAATTATTTAAGCAAAATACATAGCAAAATATATAGTAAAAATTATTATTGAATTATATTAAAATATTAATAAAAAATATCTTTTTGCAAACTTTAATAACTTTTGTTATATAAATTTTTTAATTCTGTGTATTGATATTTATTTTTAAATTTGATATTATTTTTTAAGTATGTTTTTTATTAAGTAATAATTGAATACAGTTGCCTCTCTCTAATCTGGCCATCTATATACCAGACTCTTGATAATCTGAACTAAAACTTTCAGTACAAATATTTTATATATATTTTCTCTGGATATATCAAATTAATATAATAAATTTGCTATTCCAGATCTGAACTCAAGTTAATCAGTACATACAAACTTTTATTTTAAATAAATTATTTTGTATTATGAATAAAATTTATTCTATATAATTAATTAAACTAGTGTTCTAATCTGAGTCAGATAATAGTAATCTGACAAATCAGATATTTATTCTGAATCATGACCCAGGTTAGATAATAGTGATCTGACAGGTCAGAAATTTAACCCAGGCCATAACATGGGTCAAATAATAGTGACCTGACAGGCAATAAATGCAAAAATTAGAAAAATGCAAAAATTAAAAAAATTCAAAAATTGGAAAAATGCAAAAATTGGAAAAATGCAAAAATTGGAAAAATGCAAAAATTGGAAAAATGCAAAAATTGAAAAAATGCAAAAATTGGAAAAATGCAAAAATTGGACAAACAGTTTGTTTTAAGTTCTTTTTACATTTTATACAATATATATTTATAATATATGGCAAATTATGCATTAAATGGCTTAATACAATATATATTTATAATATATAGCAAATTATGCATTAAATGGGCTTAATAATTTTTTATCTTTTTTTTTGTTTTTTTTATTAATGACTCATTATATACTGAATTTTTATTAGAGTTTGGTTTAGAAAGAGAAATTTATATTCCAGACTTTCTCTATACCAAACAAAATCTTTTGAAACAGCCTGTTTGGATTAGAGAGAAGTGACTGTATTATAATAGGTTAATGTATAAATAGTTAATATTTTGGCATTATTTGGTCTTAAATCTAATAATTTATTTATTTTAATAAGTTAAATTATAATTATTCAAGATATAGTATTATTTGATCAATCTTTAGTAATTTATTTAAATTTATAACTATTGCATTATTTGGTTTAATTTTTAAAGTTTCTTTAAATTTACAAATAGCTTCTTGTATTTGTTTTGCTTTATAAACTATTTTATAATTATTTATATAGTAGTATTATTTGGATTAATTTCTAATAATTTGTTTAAGTCTTTAAGTAATTTTTTATTTTTTTTTCTTTTTTTCTATAAGATAGAAAGAGGTAATTTGGCAAATAAGTTAATATAACTAATAAAACTCTTTTATTTTAATATTCAAAAATTTTTTATTTTTTGTATTGAACTTTATATATGATTTTATATAAAATTAGTAATATAATATTTTGTTTTAAAGTAGTATTAAATGGATTATATATTGTATCAAAAAGCTTAAATTTTAGAGTAGTAGGGGTAATTTAGCAAATTGATAGTATCTCATGTGATCTAGTAGCAGAATTAAATAATTTTTATATCATTTGATTCATCTTGATAAGATGAATCAAATAATATAAAGTTTATTCATTTCTGATCACTGAATTACAAAATATCATCAATTATTTATTGTACAAAAATGATTCTTGAAGGGAATTTTAATAAAGTGTAAACATGGCAATTAATTGAAAATATCTTATAACCCAGTAATCAGAACCAGACAAGCTTGGTACTAATTGATTTATCTTATAGAAACAAATCAAATAGTATAAAAATTATTTGATTCTAATTATTAATTATAGGATATTAAAATTTGCCAAATTACTCTAATTTACCAAATTACTCCTTTTTATCCTATATATAGGGTAAAGTCAATAGAAATGGGACAAATTTATTAGATAAATTTGTCCCATTTCTATTGATGTCCCCCATATATTATTTGGGCTAATTTCTAATGATTTGTTTAAGTTTTTAAAAAGCTTCTTTATATTTGTCTGTTATATTATATATTTTTCTGTAGTAATACAAAACAGATATATTATTTGGATCTATTATACTAACAATTTTTTATATCTGCATACTATATGGGGAGCCCATAGCAAAAGGTGGCTTCGGGCAAACTAATCAGATTTTAAGATTTTATATTATAACTATTTAACTAATCATTATCTTTGTAAAATCAATTTTTAATTATCAATGATATTAATAAAAAATATATAAATTTAGTTTAATCGTTTTAATACTACTATATAATTGATAATCATATACTAAGTTTAGTAATAATTTTCTCAAAATCATGTGATTTTCCTGAAGCCACCTTTTGCTGTGGGTCCCCATATATAGTCAAATCTATAAATGCAATATATAAAGGTATGGCAGCATAGAGAAGCTTTCTGGTTGTCACCCCCAAGTAACAGGTCTAGAGTTCAAATCTCACTAGAGATGAATTAGAAAATAGGCCTGTGTTACGGTAACATTTGTTCATCAATCGGTTGGGTATATTACCTGTAACCTTGGTACCACTATCTTGAATGGGAGCATCAGCACAGTTGTGTAAGTTACACAGACAAATTCAAGAAACCAAAACAATTGAAACCTATTTGGCAAGTCCTGAGCAAGGAGGTAAGGAAAATCTTTTAACGGTACTACTAAATACCAGAATTTCGACTGAAGACCGAAGAACTGGACGGAAAAAGCCCTATAACAAGAGGGGACACCAACCTGGCTGCCAGAGTTGTACCAGAAGAAACAGACCTATGTTTCAGAATTAGGTACCAAGGAGAGAGAGTCCATCAGGCACATAAAGCCAGGCCGGCCAATCCTTCTGGGCTAACTGGTTTGGTAGTTTGGGATGAATCGGTAAAGATTAGAAAAAGGGTCAAATATGAGTACTGGGATCAGAATAAACCTGTAAGGGCAAAGAACTTACTAGCCAATAAGAGGTGGAAGCATGGAGGCATGTACGTGTCAAGACCTAACGGGCTCTGGGCATACTCATATGGAGTCTTTGGATGTTAAGAAATGCTGGGACCACAATATGGATATAGCTAGTACAAGTGCATGCAGTGGTTACAGGGTTCCGCTGAGCCTAATGATGCCATCCAACTAGAGTTATTATCTGGGTCAGCTGACCTGTATGGGTCATCTGACCCAGCAGGTCACAGGTCAAAAATGCTCTAACCTGGGTCAAACAGGTCAGTATTCAAAACAGGCAAAAGCCTACTAAAATGCACAATTAACCAAATTAACTCTTACCTGGGTCATCTGATCTGTGTAAGTCAGCTTTATGACAGATCATGGGTCAAAAATTGGCCTTTTAAAATACAGTAACTCAGTATTTCCTTAGACAATGAAAGCAAATCCAAGCAAAGTCGAGAAATCTTTCAATACATAATCTAAAAAAATTCTATTTAAATATTTAGAATACAGGTTGCTCTCTATATAATTAATTTTAATTACTGCACTTTAAAAACTTCGTAAATTTCTGTTTGACCCGTTGACCCGGGTCATAACCTGGATCAATACCTGATCCGCTAGAGTCGTATTTCTTGACCCAGATCTGAACTCTACATCCAACTATATCTAGTACTGGAAGCATTTGCAAAACATGCCCGGTTATATTATCACCATAGAGGAAAGTACAGTTGTTCACATATTACTGAATACAGAACATTAAATCCTGGGCCCCAAAGTTGCAGGAACCCAGCTAGTTGTATCAGCATACAGGCTTGAGATACTTACCCAATGTAGTAAAGGCAGCTGCATGGCTTGAGATACGAACTCACGAGAAGTACGCCAGTAGGAGATCTCAGGTACACCAATTTGGAAGCACAAAGTGCCTACCTGGCAACGTAAACCAAATTGGAAGTGATGATACTAGGTAGTGTGAGTAAAGTAGCAAACATGTGAATACCAATTGTTGGTTGGAGAAGGACGTACAAGCCAGGTCAGTATATAAATGGAAATATGGAAGGCTCTGGTGGGTTTTAGCTGTAAAAATATGGTTGTATAACCTAAACTTCTAGTTCCAATACTTGTATATAATATGTATGTACTTCAGTAATATGTCAACTTACTTAAGTATTAATAAAAGTATGGGGCAGGAGCTACACCTGGATTTCTCCTAATATAAAAAAAAAAATAATAAATATAAATGCAATATATACAAACAAGCCTAAAATGTGCATTAAAAAGAGCTAATTTTAAATTTTATCTCTAAAAATTAGTATATTAAATGCTTTGTAATCTATTTTAAATACTAAAATTTGATTAGCTATATGCATTTAGGTAAATATTTTTATGCATCCTAACTTTCTGTACCAGGTTATGTCGATCAGTATAATGTAATATATGGTGTAACTTATTTGTATGTTATAAGTACATAGTACAAATAAATAATAAATAAACTTTCAAAATAGAATCTAGTAAATACAAAACTGATAATCTAAAAATTTTAATAGCAATTTACTTATAATTATTTAACTTATAGTAACTTTTGCTCTCACAAAACATGTTCACTTTATACTTAATAAAGGTTGACTTTAGTGTTTATGTTATAATGCAATGTGATGAACCTGTTTTAAATTTTAATTATAGTTAGACCTCTATAAATACAACCTCTATAAATGCAATACCTCTCTAAATGCACATTTTTTTCTTTTCCATAAAATATTATTAGTTAGTGCTAAATATATGTTCTATATTCTGTAATGCATGTTATCTTAAATAATATTTTATATCATACTAACCTCCCTAAATGCACGTAGCTAATCAAATTTTAGTATTTAAGATAGTTATCAGTTTTTGGTAGAAGTTACACAAACTTTATGATATAATTTTTAAAGCTGCAATTTAATTGGCTCTTTCTAAATGCAAACCTTTCTAAATGCATGTTGTAGGCTTGTTCCTATGAGTTGCATTTATGGAGATTTGTCTAAATTAAAATATTAGTAAATTTTTTAACTTGTTTAGCAAATTTAATGTAACAATCTGAAATCTTAGATGTGAATTCTTTACAGTATTACAGATTTTCACTACAAGATCAAGATGCTTAATACTAGATTAGGTTGTATAAGGATAATTGTGCTAGGGCTAGATTGCACAAGGAATATTGATTCAAATTGTAATTGGCCGGAGCGTAGCGATGGACATTTAGTGTTTACGCATGGTGATATAAAAGTTACATTTTTGATTTGATCTAAAAAAATTATTTTTTTGATTTTTTTTATATCAATTACATAAAATTAGATCAGAACCACAATTTGGAAATTTTTGTCTGTCCGCATGCGTATCGTGTAAAAAAAAACCCCTGATAAAAAAAAATCAACAAACAGGCCTGCCAATTAAATAATTTTTTAATAAATTTACATATTCTATTAGTTGGACGCCTAAAATTTACAAAAATATTCGAACATAAATTTGTTTTTGAAACTTTGTATATATTTTGTAAAAATTTCCAAGCAATTCCTTGTCTTTTTAATGAGTTGAATCATTTTAAAACTTATAATTTTAATAAATATATTTATATTACCGTTATTAGTATAAGCTATAGCTAGACACTTATAAACAAATTAGATTTAAATAATATATAATATACTGTTGTTATAGAATAAGTTGTAGTTAATTTTGGTAGAAATTAGTTTGAAAATTAGAACTTAATAAGGAACTTTTGTAATAACTGTATTTAGTAATAGTGATATGTGAAATTGATGTGCAATGACGCTTAATGATGCTTAGCGACGCTTAACGATGCTTAGTGACGCTTAATGACGCTTAGCGACGCTTAACGACGCTTAGCGACGCTTAGCTCAATAGATATATAAACCCACCTTATTTCCCTTAGTTTTGGACAGATCCAGACATTGTATTTTATCTTTACCTTTATATTTATTATCCTCCTTCCTTATTATTAATAAACTCTTGGGATTTCTAAGGAACAGACACCTTGGAATAGCCCTCTTGTTAAATTAATAAACTGTCTATTATCTCTTGTTGTTTTATACCAAACTGCCTTAGAGAAGTGTATAGTTTCTTACAGACATAAAAGAAACTATACTTCCCTCTTGCACACCGCTTCACGCCCAAAGTAAGGGATCTCAGNAGGCCTGCCAATTAAATAATTTTTTAATAAATTTACATATTCTATTAGTTGGACGCCTAAAATTTACAAAAATATTCGAACATAAATTTGTTTTTGAAACTTTGTATATATTTTGTAAAAATTTCCAAGCAATTTCTTGTCTTTTTAATGAGTTGAATCGTTTTGAAACTGATAATTTTAATAAATATATTTATCATTATTAATATTACCGTTATTAGTATAAGCTATAGTAAAATTATTAGATTTAAATAATATATACTATATACTGTATTATTAAATATATATAACTATTATATATTATATTAAAATAATTAATTAGTTTTATTTAAAATTTTGAATTTTAAAATATTTTCGTTCCGGCCTCACAATGCTACGCATTAGCCTAGTATAATAACAGATAAATGATGTAATTGTATATATACAAAAATTAATAAATATGAAGTTCAATCTTAGAGATCAAACTTCTACTTCATTACCTTGAATAAAAAGAGTGCCAAGTAACATTGTCATATATAAATAAAAAGTTGGGTGATAAAAGAGAGCCATAATATTTATCATTAAAAAGATGAAGTGGAGTGGAAGAATAAAAAGCAGGTATATAAAATAAAAATACCAGCCTTTAAAATATATACATATTACTTTTACAATGTGAATCGTGGTTTGGATAGTGGCTATAAATTGAATGCAATACAACTAGTTAGAACATCAACAATTAAAAAATCAAATTAAAATAAAAAATAAAATTATATTAAAAAAAAAAATAAAATAAAATAAAATAAATAAAAATAAAATAAAAAATAATAAAAAAGTGCAAACAAAAAACTATAGTTAAGAAACATTAGGAATCAAAAAGATTCAAATTTATATAAGTAATTATTGCAATTAATAGATTAGAAATTTTGTTAAAATAATAATTTTATATAATTGATATTACTTCAAGATGACAGAAATTAACCTTTACATTTACAAAACATGAGCTTTGAATTCAATTATATGGCTAAGAATACATTTGCAAATTGTAAAAGAGAAGATACATTTATGAACTGTATAGAAAATACTTTCTCAAATCATATGGAAAATACTTTCTCAAATCATATAGAAAATACTTTCACAGATTATATAGTTACCATTAACATAGAAAATATTCATTTGCAAATTCTATAAAAAATTCATTCACATATAATATTGAGAATTTATTTGCATATTCTATAGAAAAATTCATTCATATATTCTATGAAAAACTCATTCACAAGCAATATATGGAATCTATTTATAAAATATACAAGAGATATGTTTTCAAATTATTTAGACAATATATATGTAATGCAAATAAATAAAGATGCTAGAGTGAATCAAGGTACAGAAATTGACAATATGATTAAAGCAATAAGAATTGATAATGAAAATATTATGAATAAAGTTGCTCACTTTTTGAAATTTTGAAAAGACCAAAGGGGTGCAGAAGGAGGTACCAAATCTAAAGGAGTTTGAAAGAGTTATGTTGTATAGAATAACATATTTAACCAAGCCTCTACTTCTATTTTCATATCTATAGAACTTGACAAAGCTCCAGAGTTCCTCTATGTACATCTTTGCTCAATAGTACCAAAGTCCGCCAAAGTGTCTTGCTTAAAAGTCTGCATATCTTTTTTAACTCTATTTCAGGCGTAGAATATCTAGTGAATGGACTTTGTACCTGACAGCAGTTGGTAAAGTTTTGTTGTGTATAGACATATTAACTATAGAGTTTTGTAGGTTAGCATTCTTGGAAAATTTGGTACAAGGGATCATCAGAAAAAGTTGTGAATATATACTATGTTTGTTATTAATATACAAAATATATAATTAAATAAAATCTATACATTTGAGAATACACAACATACATACAAACAACCCACTTATACTTCCAGATACTATTGCTGAAATCATCTCAAAACTTCTATTAGAGGATTTAGATAACTGTATTTAAATTAACCACACATGGTATAAAGAAATTTGTTATGAACTTTATAAGAGGCATAAATACTTTAATATGAAATACTATAATTTATTAGAGAAACTAGACAGTAGACAGATGCTATAAAGAATCAGATATAAATGATAATGAAATTGAGTCCATATATAATAATATATTGACAATAAGCATGACAGAAGTTCTTTTTTATTGGCTGTTATGTCAGATGATCATCATCAAATATGATTGGCTAATGTTTATTAATACTGTAACTGGTACAGTAATTTATATGTATAATAGCTAAAATTTGGTCTTACATACGTACGTAACGTAGGTCTAAATTCGATTAAAAAATTAATTCTGTTAATATTTAACTTGAAATACCCAAGAGTAAAGTTTTTTGTTTCATTGCAAATTTTATTATAATTATATATATAACAACAAATAGTAAAGTACTCTTTTTTATTCTATCTTTACAATTGTTATTAGTTAATACACTATGTATTATACTAATTTTATAGTTATAAGTACGTTTACACATATGCATCTACAAACTCTATAGTATAACTTAGTGAACTACAATAAACTATAAATTATACAATTTCTACAACTTATAAAGAACCTAAATATTTTAAAGTAAGAGATTTGTAAATGCGAAGAATATAAAATAAAAAAACACAGAAAATGCTATATTGCTTTATTGTTAATACTTACATAATAACTTTTCATAATCAGTACTAAAAAAGAATACAGTATGTATATATTAATACTTATTACAAAAATTACACCTTATAAAAGCCATGAACTTTAGAAATCTTCCGTACAGTTCAAATATAGGGCAGCTAAAGAACGAATAACAAAACTGCTAACCTTATCTTTCTGAATCGTTACTAAAATATTAAAAAAAAAATAATAATAATAATTTTATTTATATATTATTACCTGCTATAAAAAAAATTGCCTCTAATAAAAGTTCTGCAAATTACATGATCTCAGTGATGGGTCACTAAAATTTACTTGCAATACACCTAACAAACGGTTTTACAAAGTTTCATAAAGTATGAGCGATTTCTTTGATGTGTAACCATATGACACATCCGCCTTTTATATAATTTTTATATATAAAAATCTTGTGTAACACTTATGCATATTAGAATTTCCGTCATGCTTTGACAATATTTGATGAGCTGGTAAAAGTAAAAATGTATATGCTAAATAAAAATATAGTTTTTAATAAAAGAATTAGAAATGCAATATTGTGAAGATGCAAATCATTAACTCTTCCTGACGATCACTTGTACCAAAAATTTCCTAAACAAAAGTTAATTTTATTTAAAATTTATTATATAAACAGGCTTTTGCCAATTAAATAAACTTGTTCAAAATACAAAATTACATATAGCTATCAAATTTTATAATATTTTAACTTGTTCTTGTTAAAATATATTAAATTTTAAATAAATAAATATTCTATTCAATTTTGCGTTTTGGGCCAAGGAAACTTGTCTTGCTCCTTAAGAGAAAGTTGTTCAGCTCTTTGCTGGCTTCATTTCAACATATAATACATTCAAAACGGACAAAAACTAAGTATTTTACAAATAAAATACTTCAAACTTCTTTTATTTTTTTAAATTTTTTTTTAAATTTGTTCTTTTTGTCTTAACCCCAACAAATTCTAAGGTCTATCCACGTTTTTAATTATCAAATTTTAGTGGCTCCTTTACAAATTTTTAATTTGTACAATTACTATATTTGAATTAATTAATTTTACACAAAACAAACAATTACAAATTTGTACTTTCTTTAATTTACACAAATTTATTACTATTTATATCATAGTTACACATACTACCTTTTGTGTTACAAGCCACACAAGTTACAAGCCACACTAGCCACAAGCCACACTAGCCACAGCCACAATATAGTTACACCAACTGTGCAACATTACACAAACCAAAAGTTACCAATCCGAAAAGCTCTATTAATATTATCATTATTCAATATGCAAACTACTATTGATAAAGAACCTGATACAATTGATCCTGATATCTTTTTTATGCAATGCCCCAATCATTTTGGAGGATTCATTCATGAAAGTAGTCCAAATACAACTAGACCAACTCTATCCAATACCAAACCAACTGCATGTTTTACTAAAAACTTAAGATCCAATCAAATTGCAACTCATTTCTTTCAAGCCCTACTATGACTGCTACTATTAGATGTCTCTGTAACAAATTTCATACCAAATTTATCTCTACAGAAAATACTACCTATACCCTAAATCCTGATCTTGTATCTGTTACTTCCAATTCTCAAACAAAAAAGCTTCTTAGCCAAACTCTTGAAATTACTGAATTTATCCCTCCTTCTCCTACTGCCGATACTTCTTCTTTTTTTTCTTCTTCCTCTGATATCCATACTCATAAATGCTACAAATGCAATCTTCAAGTTTATTGTTAAAAAAAACAAGATAACAAACACTACATTCATCAGGATGCTATTTTTTATACAGATCAAATTTATCACAAACAATGCCTCAAACTAATTTAACCTCAGCAATCTAATTCACTTGCTACTACACTCCAACCATTAACTTCTACCAACCCTTCTGCAACTTCTTCTATGATGGAAATTGATCCTCCTTCTTCTCCCTCTCCAACAACAACTACTATTCAACAACAACCACAAGCACAAACACAACAAGCACATCAACAACAACCCCTTCAACAAAAAACACAACTCACTCATTCTGAACACAACAATAAATGCAATCTTCTCAGCAAGAACAACAACATCAACAAACACAATCTACTTAACAAGATCAACAACAAACATCTAAAAATGATTCTTTAGGCTTAGATTGGTTTCAACTCTATCCTGTTACACCTAATATGAAGCCATATTCCAGACTTAATACATTACTTTCTCAACAAATTTTTGATTTTATTAAACCTTTTCTCATTAACTTTAAGTCTGGTCAAATTAGTAAACAAGCAACTGATATACAACGTGCTTCTAAATATACTTTTAACTACTTACTCAAACAAATGGCTAGTCAACAACCCAAATTTCTCTCTGATCTAATCTATCAACATAACCCTTCAATTGACAGATCAATTACTATACCTTTTGAAATTCTTTTTTCCACCTTTAAAGATATATTGCTCCAATTTACAACAACACTCTTTACCAAATTTAATTACCCTAAAATTTTTACTCTTTATCAATCAATTCCACCCTATACAACCAATAATCGTAACAACATTGCTTTAAATCTAGCTAGACTACATCTTTATCTTCAAAATAATTATCAAACTATTAATAGAAGCAAATTTATTGAAAATATACATATCCATCCACTTAGTCTTAAAACCAACTTCTTTATTAGTAAAGATAGCCCTGAAGCTCCTTTACTTAAAATCCAAAATGATAACAAATTCAATATTAATATTTCACTTAATATACCTAAACAACAATTTCTTGAAACTTTTCGTATTCCTTCTTTAAAACCCTATATATCAGATTTTGACTCTTGGTTTGAATCATTTTACAATCAATATAAATGACAATTTAAAGAATCAGATGAACAACATCAACTAAAAACATATAATTATATCAAACGACAAATCTCTTATCAAGTAGCTACTGCTTCTAAGCGACTACTTCC
This sequence comes from Gigaspora rosea, assembly GCA_003550325.1. NCBI lineage: Eukaryota > Fungi > Glomeromycota > Glomeromycetes > Diversisporales > Gigasporaceae > Gigaspora > Gigaspora rosea. The sequence goes on along the minus strand of QKWP01000504.1, from coordinate 152,647 downwards.
TAAAACCTTTGATATTACATCAATTTCTTTACTTCATAAACACTCTCAACTCTGCACTAAAGCAGCCCTGTTCCATATCCATACATGTACTCATAGCACCAAAGAACCATGTACTACTTTACCCCAAGATACAGAACATAATTTCCAAAATCTTTCAAATTTCTTTTTTGAACAATCCTTTACCAAATTCCTAGCTACTCAATCTAATAATCAAACATGGGCTAAACCTACACTTGATTTTTCTATATTTGATAAAGACAATAAGCACACAGCAACATTTCAAAATACTATACCTACAAATCTTTTCCACAAACTTTCTAATAATGCTGAAGAAGAGTTCATGAAACTTAACAATACTGAAAGCAAAAACAAGTGTAAAGCATATTATTTCTTTAGATATTTTAAAGCATATCCTACTGCCACTACAAAAAATGATGAATTTATTCATTTAAACAAAAATCAAGCAATTCAAAAGCTTACATCTACACCTATTAATACCCACTATCTTGCTTATGTTATTACATACTAATTTATTATAAAACAAGAAAAATTTACATATTCTCAAATTCTCCAATACTACAAATCAAATTCCCTTCCTGAAGCAGAAAATATTATTAAAGACAAATTTCAAATTAACTTCACAACTCCCCAAATACAAGATACTACTCTTTTCTTCAATCCTAATATAGTAGCCAATACCAATACTGAACCAGATTCAAAACAGTCAGACAAGTTATCCCCTCCTAAACAAACATATGCTAATATCCTTAACTCTCAAATTAACCAAACCTTATCCTACAACCCTTTTTAAATTTGTTTTCTGTAGAACACATGAATGCAGCTACTGCTTCTAGCCTCCATTGATAATAGGCCATTTCTAGAAGAGAATGATGTAAGTAGACAGGTGGATAAGTCTATTTACGTGAAAGAACTAATTAATGATGGTCAGACTCAATGTACAGAGCAAAATTTAGTTTCTTGCACAACTGTGAGAACTGAGTATACGGCAAGCGTTTTTACAAAAGACAACTATAGTACTTCAGATACCATATCTTCATCTCCTTCTAAAGTACAACTCTCCTTTAATACATCTCTATTACTAACTGCTACCAGTTCTAACAACTACCCAATACCAGAAATCTACAATGAATCCTTACTTGAAAAAAACTTTAGTGATAAAAAATTGAACTACTCACAAACTCTTTAAGTGAAAGAAACTACATCAATCCCAATCCTAACCTTCTTGAAATATACGACCCAAAAGCATGTTATAACAAATTTCTTTACTACTATAGACTACAAGCACTCCCTTTTCCACAAACTATGGGTTCTTTTTTGCATTACATTCAAGAATATAATCATATATTCTATTTAAACCAATATATAAAAATTTCTATCAAACCACATTCCCGATTTGACCATATTTTTTTTTTTTTAAGGTGAGGTCGTGCCTCGAAGACTTTATTATTAAGTATATGTTTTGTATATATTATATGATACAATATTATACTATATTAAGCAGACATTCTTGACTATCTGTGACCTAAACCTACCAGAGTTTTCCATACCCCATTTTCTGTATAACCTGGATTTTTGGACTACTCTCTATTTTGTTATTCCGCTATTTACTATATTCCCTGCTTCTCTCATATTGCCGATCCTATACTTCCAAGTAGGTGCAAGGGCCTTGCCCAGACAATTGTAACCTCATGGTTACTTCCTAAACCTTGGTGTCCTGAGATTACCCATGCGCTGGTGGGGGCACAAGCTAAGCTTTGCCTACTACTCTCAGTAATCTTATCGTATATTACTGCAGATATGCTATCTGGATTGGTTAGCAGATACTTCCCCTAAAGGTAGGTGAGCACCGGCTGTATTGCATAACTGGCCCGAGTGAGAACTACCCCTATTCCCAGCAAGCTAGCTCTCACTCCTCCTATGTGACACAGCTACTCCCAACTGGATTTCGTAATACATTTCTGTACTACTTCCAACTTCTTGTAGAGCGGTTGGTGTTCTACCGTTGGTTAGGCCAGGGAGCTTTATTTCGTACATTGTACTTCCCACTGGGTGGTTCGTTATTTTGTTCGTATTTCCAATTCGCAGATCTACCTCTATAGTAGTAGTTTCCTTCCAATTTAGGTTTGGTACCGGTGCCAGAGGTGTTCCTTATCCAGTTTAGGCAAATTCTTTACCACAGATCCCTTTGTGTCAACACTTTTCTCACCACTCGGGTTCATATTATAGTCATGTTACCCTCCCAATCAAGATCAAAAGACCACCTTAGGGTTGTTGGTGCTATCTTGCTCTTGCCCGCCAAGGAATTACTCACGCAACCTTCATGTAACTGGACCGTCATCTATGGTGCCAACCCTCCACAATAGATCTCCTTCCAGAAATTCCTAAAACCAGATTTGTACTTCACATGGACTTTCACAGGGTCTTGCATCCGAATTTTTTCTAGAAACTGCTTCTAGTAGGATTTGAACCAAAGACCTTGGCTGTGAAGGTTGAGCATCTAGACCACTAGACTATGGGGCCCCAACCCATGATTTGACCATATTTTCACAGAAGCACACATATACCTCCCATATGAAAATTTTATACCAGATCACATAATATTCCTACCTTTTGATGATTTACTATATTACTCTGATATAGAACTTAAATCACCCAATAACAAATTTCAAATACCAATCTTCACAGATAATCTCTTTTTCTCAACCCCCAACCTACAACATTATACAATATTAAACTCTAATACTAATACAAATCCTATATCTGATACTTAAACTAATATGAACAATCCTAATATACCTCTATATATACCAAATCAAACTATAATACTTGAACCTGAATATATTTCAATTCCTATAAAAATAGCCTCACTTAATACAAATGGTCTTTTACAACCAACAAAAAAACTTCTAATTAAAGAAACCTTAAACCAAAACCTATACGATATCTTTGGTCTTTCAGAAACTCATTTAACCCAAAAAGATGGCAAATTTTTAAACAACAAAATCAAAAACTATGCTAGCTTCTAGAGCTCTTTTTCCAATTCACATCAAGTTGGTGTAGGTATTTTTATCCATAACAAAATCTCCAAATATGTCACTCGCACTCACAATTTTAATGGCCATATAATAGGTCTTGACCTTCATTTTAAAAACACTCCTATTAGACTGCTTCAAATCTATATTCCTACTACTGAGAAAAAACAACTCCAAAAAGAAATACAAGAACAAATTATCACACTGTGCCAAAATTCTAAATATTGATATATAATTATGGGAGACTTTAATAGTATTCCTAATCCTCGTATTGACCGTTCACCATCAAAGAAAACATCAATTCCTAAAACCTAACTTATTAAATATCTTATTAGTCACCAATATAAGAACATCTATCGTTTCTTCTTCCCTAACTCCCAAAATTTTACATTTCAACATTCAAATATTCAGAGTAGAATAGATCAAATCTGGACTAATCTGAGTATTACAAATATAGATTACACAGATATTCTCTCAAACAATCTCTTTGATCAGATCACAATACTATCACACTAGAATTATCTGTTATAATTAACAAACCAAAACCACAAAAACAATACAAAAGGAAAAAATTTCTCTGGAAAAATAGCTCCAAAAAAGATCTAGAAAATTATGCAAACCAAACCATACTCAATTTGCAAAAACTACATATACAAATAGATCAAATCGCTAACCAAAACCAACTTAACAATTTCTGGAATAAACTTCAAAAAACTCTTATTAAAGCTGCTACCAAATATATTCCTTTTCACAAAATTAATACTATTAAAGAAATTAAAGAAACCTCAACATCAAAACAAACTCCTCTTTTCTACATATTTAAAGAAATTCAATATCTCAAAAATCACTTTTCCTGCCCTAACTTTCTCTCACTCTGTAAAAAATATATTTCACAATACTCTGACTACCTATTTCAATTATCAACACCTACCTTATTACAAATTAAAGAAGAATTCAAACAAATTAAAACTGCCTTTAATATTCAACAACAACAAACTATCTACAAAGAGATTCAACAAAAAATCGAAAACCACAACAAATCCTTCCTAGAAACTCCAAAACTTTTCTACAAAAAAAATCCTTGAAAAATACAATAATATATATATCGATAAACTATTTCTTGAAAAATCACTCCTTACAGAACATAACGAAAGTCTTAATGCAATTCATAATTACTTCACTGAATACTTTAAAGAAAAGCCTCTCTAACCAATTTCACTCTCTTCTAAATTTTACTTCTCTATGAACCATATCCTGAATATGAAGAATACTATAATAACTTATTTAGGAAATCACAAACCAAGAATGGCAAGATACCTTAACAAATCTTCTAAACCAAAAAGCAGCAAGGCCCTCTGAAATCTGCTATGAACATATCAAATATGCTAGTCACAAAGCACAAACACTCTTTAAAAAATTCTTTAACAAATGCTTCCAACTTCAAAAAGTTCCCACAGACTAAAATCCTCTAATATTTTCCTTATTCCAAAAAAATCTAATTGGGACTTTACTCTCAATCAAGTTTACTCTATTTCTATTATTGAATCTTTCAAAAAAACCTTTACTAAAATCTTTACTAAACGTTTAGATCAAATTATCTCTAATAATCATCTTTTATCTAACCTAAATTTCGCTGCTTCTAAAAACTCCTCAACTCATATTCCTATACAAATTCTCTGTAATACTATTGAACACTATAAAATATACAACAAAGAAGCCTGGATTCTTTTTCAAGATATGTCAAAAGCTTTTGACAAAATCAACATCTCACGACCAGTGTTGGAAATTTTGGACTCAAACACTGTTCTCATCAGAACAGTATATTAGATACAAGTGTTTTCAAACAGTTGGTTAGTGTTCTAACTAAAAAAAAACACCAATATTAGTTGTTATTGTTGTTATTATAGCAAATTGAAATCTATTTTATCAAAATTATTTATCAATTTTTGGTTTTGGCATAAAACTATATGCTAATTATTATACTTATAAGAACAATATTATTATTTTACTATTCTCAAAAAATTTTTTAATAGTGAACAGTAAAAAATTTATATTGTTCACAAATTTATAATAGTGTTCTCATAAGAACTCTGAGAACACTAATTTCCTACACTGCTCACGACTACAAGATACTTGTAAAAGAATTGGTATTCCTAGTTCAGGCATCAATCTGATTACTAAACTACACTCATCAAGACAAGCAAGAATTATTACTGCTCATGGTCTTACCTCCCCTATTAATATCCAGTCTGGAATAGAACAAGGAGAAACCTATTCTCCTTTACTTTGGAAAATTTACTACGACCCAATCCTTACCTTTATACATCAAAAATACCAAAACTATTTACTCAAAATTAACTCACAATCCCCTCTTGATATAATTACTAATACTACTACTAGTAGTATTTTAATCCCACTATTAGCTCAAAACAATATTACATTATCAAATCTTTCACTTAATTTCCACCTTCCAGATTTCCTCTCTAATCTACATCTAATCTATGATATACTCCCTTCAAAACTACAAACCTCTATAATCAATAGTTTGAGAAATAATCAGTTATTATTTATTGAACAAATTACTACTACAAAGAATAAATATATTCTTCCATGGAATAATATTTACTTATGTACTAACAAAGCTACTAAGGGTCAGCAACCTTTATGGTTTTTAATATTCTTAATTCTATACAAGAGAAAACAATCATAACTACTTGGCCTCATCTCCACTTACCCTTAATTAACTCCTTCATTAATACAACATATCTTCTTTCTCCTTTATTATCTTTTAATCCCTTTTCCCTTACACAAATATACTATAACTTTAACAATAATATTTTCTTATCACATCAAACCTCTCTATCAAAAATTGCAACATATAATATGAAATCTTCAGACCCAGGCTTCACACAACTACTACCCAATACCTTTCCTTCTTTAAATACCTTCTCATCATTTAATCTGCCCTATAACCAAATTAATATATCTAATAATCCAATATATATTCAAATAGATTACAAAGAAATTCTTGCTCTAATCCATATATTCAACCTTACTAATCCTACAACTTCTTCTTCTTCTATACTACAAATTTATATCCCTACACAAGAAATACAACTTATACATAATGTAACCAATCATACCATCTATCAACATCAACTTACTAGCCTTTTACCACTTATTGAAAATCTCAGTTCACAGGAACTTCACTTTTATACTAATGCTTCAATACAAAACACACAATCTTCAAATATCAAATCTGGGATTGGCTGGATCTGTGAAAATAACACCTCTATCAAATTTAATGCAGCAACTAATTCATACTCTGATACAACACGAACTGAACTTGAAGCAATTATTTCTCTCCTTCTTGCAACTCCTAATAATAGCCATTTAAATATCTATTTAGCTAACAATACTGCAATCAAAAACTTAAAACAAATACACTTCTCCAAACCAATACAAAACAAAATTGGAACATTATATCCATTATTAATCAAATTAAATCTATCAAAAACATCTCATTCACTCTACACAAAGTCAAATTACACCTTAACTCATTCTATAATCAAGCAAACTTATTTGCAAAACATGGAACTAATAAGCTAATACTTAAAATTACCAATAATGTTCTAAATTTACCAATTTATTTTCAATGGCATAGTCATCTTATTCCTTTCTAAATACAAACCTTTATCAAAAATATATATACTATACAAGAACTATATTCCTGGTCTACTCTCAAAATATTTAAAAATATACCTAAAGTTAATTGGACATTATGTTTTGATATTCTAAATACACTTGAACACAATTATTTTAAATATTCTTTTAGAATTAAAATTTTAACTAACAATCTTCCAACTATAGAAAATCTTCATATTCGTTATCCTTATTTATATTCTACATCAAAATGCTGCCGCTGTTCAGATACTGAAGATACTTTACACTTACTTCTCTGTTCAAACAATAACAATAATATTTAACAATTTGTTATTAATATAATTACGGATACACTTACTTCCCTCAAAATTACTACGATATCACCATTAACAATTCTCAATACTCTTCTCCACTTCACACTTCATACACATACTCCACAATATAATCTTCTCCTATACTATATTATTGGAATTTATTCTTCTAATGTTTTTGAAAATATTAAATTACTTACTACTAAAAAACTAAATTATTCCTTACTTCCCTGTCTAATAATCTTTTAGATTGGTTTCAAAATACTGTTTGGTCTCTATGAAATATCTCTCAGCACACACTTGTAATATTACTTCAAAAATGAAAAGAAAGAAATATTTCTTTCCAAATATATCCCATACAACAACTACAGCCACACCAGATATATCATATATAGACTTTTCTCCCTTTATAGAAAATGGTTTCTACAAGGTTTTCTCTAACAAACTGTATACAATAATGTCAGGTCATATACCGAGGTTTCCTTCAACCTACTCTAGCTAGTAAATTAATTTGAAATAGTTAATTATAGCATTATTAGAAAATAGAAAGTATAATGTCACATTGGGTGCCTGATTTACAGTAACACAAATGTAGTTCTGAAATCTTTAAATATAAATATATTATTTTACTTAAATAAAGTTTCAACTCTGGCATTTTAAAAAAAAAAAAAAATTGCAATATTGTCAAATATTGAAGACTATAATTACAGAAACTCTCTAGATTTATATAATTTTGGAGAAGATATATTTGAATATATAAAATATCTTGAAACATTATAAAGTTTCATTCATCATATTAATTATTTTTTCAATACTCTTAAGCAAAATTTTTTATCTATGATTGTTAACAAAGATTGGCGATCCCTCTCTATACTAAATAATTTATGAATCCTTGCATAGTGTATAATTTCTTTGAGGAATATTAGATTTGCTATTGCATTTATAATATCTTGCTGAATCTCAGAGTTCACTATCTTTTACCCAATACTTGCTTAACAATATCAGATACTGCATTATCAATAATTTGGGTGAACTTTTATCTTTTTCCAAACCCAATTTTTCACAATCTCATAAGTGATAATTGGACATTCTGAACATGAATTAATCACACTCTGTTGCTTTAACACTAATTCAATATTATTATATTCAGTCATTGTCTATATTAAATTATTTATTAATATGCAATAAAAAAAATATGCAGTATTAAATATATTTAATATTTGACATAGTTTTCATAAAAACATTTGTAGAAGAAAAAATCTCAGTAAAAGCATTAATAGATACATTAGTGAAGTTTAATACCATTATTAAAAGCTTGTTTGATAGGCTTGGAACTGATCATAAAATAAGACCAACCTGTGATCCCATTAAAAACCTCTATAAAGATGCAATAAATAAAATTTGTTATTTGTATTTACAATTTTTGTATAAAGAAACATACCATAGCTTGGATAATACTAATGTAATAGACTTTAAGATTTGCAAGAATCCAATATTCGATCTGGTATTGGGACAAGGTTGGTTATGAGTGTATGAAGCAAAAATTATCTTTGGGTTTTCTTCCAGAACCTATAAACATCGTGATAAAATTGTAATAGATGGTATAAGTATCCCATTAATTAAGAATAGCAATAAAGCCAGCTCTAGTAAAAATAACTCATTTTTGATTCTTCTGATTTTGAAACAGAGACCAATTCATCTAACTTCAATTCTCACAATCATCCTTGAAAGAAGAAATGCAAGTTTAGCCATTTTATGAATACCTCCAACTTGAGATCTAAATCTGATCTAAAATTTAATTATATTATGAAGTATATAAATCACTTTTTATAGATTCTTTTATTCTGAAAGTTAGTTTTTTGAGCATATTTGCAAGCTCCTCCAAATTTGAATCAAGTAAATTACTATAAATAGGTCAGTATGACTGAATCAAGAAAAAACAGGCATAAAATATTAGGTAAGTTTATTAATAACCTGACCCAATACTTGCAATTGCTTAATCCAAGTAAATATAAGCACAAGGATAGCTTCATTATAGTAAAGAATAAATGCAAAGGTACCATAGTAGAAGTGTTCGATTACTAATCACACTTTATTGCCCTTCAGGTCTACTCTTAAGCTCCTTAAGCTAAATTTTTTATTCATGATTGGCAGTAAAGATTGAGTAATCCTAGTCCATATTAAATAATTCATGAATGAACAAATCGTCAAATCCAAAATAAGATTTCATAAAATCTGCAATCTATTTTTTTAATCATAAAAGTATTTAATGTTTAAAAATGAGCAAAAGTATAAAGTAAATTGTAAAATACTTATCTGGTTATACTTATATTAATGCATACACAAATCTAATCACATAAATTTACTCTTAAATATGTCTACCTCTGCTTTTATTATAACTGCTCCTATTAATAATATCAAAACTCTCACATATAATATTCTAAAAGCTTTATGGATTGTATTATTAAGGGTAAAAAAATTACAGAACTAGGGCCATGCTCCAAATGTGACAATAACATTTTAAAATTTCCTTTCAAGGCATTCACATATCTAATATTACGATACCTTTTTCATAGACTCTGTATCAAAAAAAAGTATATCAAAAAAAAGCTTTTACTTACTATTCGAAACACATGTCCATTCCTGGGTTGTGGAAAATATTATATCAAGCTGACTCTCTTGGTACTGTTTTCAATTTGCTATTAACTGATTCCAAGAAGGCCTCCCAATCAATTGGAATTTCATCTTTGATGGGTGAAACATTTACCCTATCTTCACTAACTATATGGATAGAAGGGATTGAGGGTACAGCAATCCAACAAATCAAAAGTAATTTGAGGTGCACCAAATGTTCTAAAGATCTTTCTTCATGTCTTCCACCTATAGGCTTTCTTCAGTTTTCTTCTCAACCTTAAGGTCCCTCAAAACCACTCATATACTTAACCTGCAAACATATCATCTATTACAATTATATCAATAATCTACAAAAACTGTGTCCTATATTCCACCAACTGATATAGAAATTGATAATGGTGTTATAGTAACTAACACCCAAGAGTCAAGTACTGCCCAGAAAAAGCATTCTAGTGGCTCTACAGAAAAATTCTCAAAAAAAGTTGGTGGAAAGAAGGTCTCAAGTACACTAAAACAACTTATAGAAGAATTATTAACTGATATTCCCATTGTTGGTAGAAGCTCAAAAGAAACAAGTTATACAACTGATACCAGGGGTATTTTTTGCAACTCTCTGATAAGATAGATAGTGCCAAAATCAAAAAATAAAGATCATCTTGTGCCCTTATCTCCAGCTATTTTGATTTTGAGGAAGCTTATAAAAATAGTGCATATAGTACCTACCCCTCCGGGACTTATCTTAAATCTAACTGGAGATGATACTGATTATATGATTGCTGAAGTTTTAAAGCACAATACTGAACTATAAATTACTAAGCCCTTGTCTAGGCTTAGCAGTTAGAAAAATAGTATTTTTTTATAATAAAAAGTATCAAATTGTTTTCTTACCTCAAACATGTTGCATAAAATTTTTGTTTTATATAGTGCAGGGTTTTAGCCTTATAAGGTTTGTTTGTAAACAGACCACAAACACAAGTGCCACATTTTACAGTTTGTATGTATAATAAAAAAGTTTTAGCCATGTTATATTTTTTCCGTCAATATATAACAATAAAAGGTCAGAATAACACTTACACGTAGAGACAAACAAAATTACTTCAGGTGTAAGGTTTGTGAAGAGTGCAATCATCATTTACATCTATATTGTAAAACGTGCAAAAAAGTAGTAGATGGAATATATAGGCAATGCGAGTGTGAAAATTCTCGAATAATTATTTAGATATTAATGCAAATTATACCGTAAATTCTCAAAATAATGGGCATCTGCACGTTATTTTGAATACGTGGGTGTTATTACGAGTACGCGCATGGGCATTATTTTGAATATCTAGGTTAATTTTTTTAAATTGGTATAATACATTATAAACAAAAAAAAAGAATGATTCTGTCAAATACATGTACTTTGAAACATTTAATAGAGTGCTACAGAATTAATGTTTAGGTTTCTGATTCCAAATTAAATTAGCGACATACTTCCCTATGAAAAAAGTGGTCTGGGTGGTGTTACGGTTTAGCACGGAGGTGTCCGTGATGGCACGTGCACTGTGGCACGTATATATACAACACACGGAATGGCACGTGTTTAAAATGATACATATCGGCACGTTGGCAAATCTTATGTTTTTGATACTCCTGCACTTACTTTTTTGATACTTCTGTATGTACCCCAAAATTACGCTTACTTTTTTGATGCAGATCTGCATATATACACGTGACTTGTATTACACAAAGGCCCAGTGCATTGTTTTTGCAAAAATAATTTTTGGTTACACACTACTAATGTCATGTAACGTTACACAAGACTAATTTTGTCCGCATTAAGCTTAATGCTGGTGGGCACTATCATGATAATGCCCCGGCGGGGTTAGACATAATTCCGGCCCACCCTAACCCTAAATCTAGGAACCCTAAAAACTAATTGTTCGAAGCAACATCCAATCACAGTACATATACTAGATGCATATGTCATGTAACCAGTATATGAACTGTGATTGGATATTGCTTCGAACAATTAGTTTTTAGGGTTCCTAGATTTAGGGTTAGAGTGGGCCGGAATTATGTCTAACCCCGCCGGGGCATTATCATGATAGTGCCCACCAGCATTAAGCTTAATGCCGGGTTAGGGTACCACTAGATTTAGGGTTAGAGTGGGCCGGAATTATGTCTAACCCCGCCGGGGGCATTATCATGATAGTGCCCACCAGCATTAAGCTTAATGCCGGGCAAAATTAGACTTGTGTAACGTTACACGGCATTAGTAGCGTGTAACCAAAAATTATTTTTGCAAAAACAATGCACTGGGCCTTTGTGTAACACAAGTCACGTGTATATATGCAGATCTGCATCAGGAGTATCAAAAACGTAAGATTTGCTGCACTGGGCCCTTGTGTAACACAAGTCACGTGTATATATGCAGATCTGCATCAAAAAAGTAAGCGTAATTTTGGGGTACATACAGGCAGTGTTGTCATGGGACACGGACACGGACGGCGGACAGTCCGGGACAGGACGTCCGGGACATGTCCGCCCAGAATTTTTTTTGTCCCGGACATTTTGCGACTCAACACGTGATCATCTACCAATAAAATTCGTATAATTCCGCAATTTGATTGGTTTTACCCGGCGGACATGTATCATGTTGGGACATTATTGCGGACATGTCCCGGACGTCCCGTCCCGGACTGTCCGCGTCCCTGAAAAATCGGCGGGACAATGTCCGTGCACAACACTGCATACAGGAGTATCAAAAAAGTAAGTGCAGGAGTATCAAAAACGTAAGATTTGCGGCACGTTGTGTATGTCAACAATGACACGTGTAAGATTTTTATACAGAATGGCACGTATTCGGGATGACATGTATAGGCTCGTTAGTTGGAATTTCACGTATTTAATGGCACGTGTATCTCGTGTAGCCAATAAAATCGCAGGATCAGGTGTAACGTGAAAATTCAAAACAACCGAATTTTTTTAAAAAATCGTCAGTACCTCCAAATCTCATCTATGAAATGCTTTTTAATTCCTAAAAAAAAAAAATTTCTTGCAAAATTTTGCTATAGGCATGTTTGTTACCACCCTTCACAATTATACTGTACTCTAACTAAATTGAATTCATTCTTGTCGTAAGAAATATATGCACGTAAACTTATGTGTGCCTCGACCCGTGCCAAAACACGAGAATTTTGGCTTAGTAAAGTGCAGCAAAACCCGGTCCATTTATGGTCCAAAATGTCCGGGCAGACGGTCCAATTCGGACCATTTTAGTCTTGCCAACACGGATCTCTCACGTGCAAACCCGTCTCTTTAGCCGTTCCACAGATCTCCGTGCTTTTCCGTAGAACCACGTGCATATCCTGACGGATTTTTTTATAGGGCTTATTTGAAATCAGTACATATAAATCCTATTGATTTTTATTTGTAACCTTATTTATATAATAATGAATTCTTTTAAGATCGTAAATTTTCTTTCAAAATTCTATACCCAATCATCAAAAAAAGTTTGCTTTTTTTTTATTCTGGATAACACCCATTTCATTTTCCGATTTAGAGTTTAAGAATATTGCATTATTAATAGGACGTTTTGCTTATTACTGGTATAAGGTCAACGAGCTATAGATATAACGTGATATAAATGTATATGGTGGTCAGGTGCGCATTATTTTGGGGTGCGCATGATCGTTATTTCGAAACCACCTATGCTATTTTTAGGGGGCGAAATTTTCGAAATAACGCCCATGCCCGTTATTTCGAGAATTTACGGTAAGACAGCCCCTATGGGATAATATTTTTGTCAATTTACAATTATGTAAAAAATAAAAAAAATGTTGGGTTCCGACCCCCTTCTTTATTTAATAAAAATTGTTGCCAAACAATTTATAAATAAAAAAATACGAATAAAAAAAATATTTTTATATTATTCAATCTCGCCCCAATCATATCATCTTTTTTTCTGATCACTACAATCAGCATCACCAGCACCAAACCACATATAATTGTCTTCTAAATCGTGCTTCTTGTTGGGATCATAGTCCGTATCATCTAAATTAATGCACAGAATTAAACCATTTTATTTTTTGGCTAAAAATACGTAGAATTTTACTTACCATATTTGTTTCTTCTATTTCTGCATTGACGATTGAAATTAGTTCTTTGTCTAGGTCTTGGGTTGGGCGGTGTTGAGGTGGCAAGATAGACGGTGTTGGGAGTGTTACTATTTACTATTATTAGTCCTAGGGGTGGTGGTGTCATTGGTTACGGCGGTGGTGCTATCATTAATCTTGGACGTGTTACTATCGTTGGTCTTGGAGAGGTTACAATCATTTATTATCATTAGTCTTGGGGGTGGTGTTATCATTAGTGCTCATTTTTCGTTCCTAACCAAAAAATATAGTAAGCTAATTAGATTTGATTTACATATTGTATCGCACACCCAATGCGGCACAAGCTAAATTATACGAATATTATACCGCATCATAATTTTGGACACTCTAACGTGCCGCTCCGCGGCACGTGCTCATTTGCCAAATTACCGTTTATTCATCGATTTTTGCCAAATAATGTATACTTCATGTAAATGACCCAAATGATCAGGCCATTTACCCAAATGACCCCATCTCTATTTGTCACAGTGATATGTGTAACAAAAACTTTTCGATAATAAAATTCACTGTTCATACGTATTTCGTCGTCATATAAAATATTTTTTTAACATGAAATTTTTTCAAACTTTTTATATTGATCATAATTTTATTGTTTTCTTTTGTGAATTGTCAAATCCACGATGTTTAACAGACTAGTTTGTTAATTGGTATAGGCTTTATTTTTTTGATGGAAATCTTTCAACTACATACAGATTATAAAAATGATAGTACTATTAATTTAGCTAATGAAGTTTGGTATCTTGATGTATCGAGTTTATTTAATACTGCAACACCATGGAATAAAAACATTGGAATTATGCTCTTGGAGCTTCATGTGTTAACCCTATTGATAATTCTGTTTTTCTTGTTGTTGAATAGATGTTTATTCTAAATACAAAAATATTAATTTAGGTTCCTCAACAATATACATATTTAACTCTAATATTTCACTATGGACCACTCCAATTATTATTGGCTTTAATTCTAGCTTCAAAATGCGCAATGGAATTCAACCTATAATTGATAAATATGGGAAAATCTATACTTTTGGTGGAACTAACTATATTGGTAATAATTCGTTTATAACGATATGAGTTATTAAATATTACTTCTATCAAGGATGGTAAATGGCCTGGTCATTTGCCTATTTTGCAAATGACCTGAAATGATTTCTGAATGACTGGTCATTACGGTCATTTAAATTCCGGGTCATTTGAAAATGATTCGTGACCAAATGACTCAGGTCATTTGGAAATGACCTGGGTCATTTGGGAACGGCCAGAGTTATTTGCAATCGGTGGGTCATTTAATGTTTGTGTATGATCAGATGCTGTGCCTAGAGACCCAGTCAGATAATAGTGGTTCGGTCGTATAGAGGCTTACAAATTTTAATAATATTTATCGAGATTATGCATTTAAATAAGCCATTCGAGTTATGAATACAGTATTATTATTTAATTTTATAGATTTTACAACGCTTAGTGAATATAAAAACATTACATTTTATAATCTAGGTTTGAAATAAGTTATTCGAGTTATGATATTTACTATTTATATTTCACTTACTTATATAGAAGTTATTCGCAAACATTTATATAATAATCCACGAATATAAAGGATGTTTATTAATCTAAGTATTGAAAATAAGTTTCATAAATATTGACTGTTTAATTCACCATATTTACAATTTTTTTTTGAGTCCCGTTTATAATACAGTAGTCACTTCGACTTCATTATATTTCATGGAACTCAATTAAATATTCACCGTATTTCCTTTTTATAGATAAATAAACTTCATAAAATATGACGAATATAGGGTGGCTATTTATGTTGTATTCGCGGACTCATGGGACCAAAAAAATTACAAAGATTGTCGATCCAAATAAATAATTTAAGTATTTAAAATAATCTATTCATGAATATTGTTTTTAATTTCAATCGGTAAGTATTCATTAACCTAAACGTTTAAAATAAGCTATTCATAAGATATACTATTTAATCACGTTAATGTTGTAAATATAAAGAATTTTTATTAATTTAAGGTTAATTCATGACTATTTAAATTTTTATTTTATTTGCATTCGGTCAGTTGGGAGCATAAAAATTATTTGCATTTACATATATTAATACGACTAAATACCTTGGTTAATTATATACAACACACATGTTTGATTTAAATAACCGATTAAGAAGTTGTGACCAACTAAATTACTATATCTCTAGTTTTAATATAAAATTTTAAATGACCTAATATGTCATTTCACCTTTTGAAATGACCAACACTGGTCATTATTCATTTGAGTCACGAGGTCATTTCAAGTCATTTACCATCCCTGTTTACCTTGACATTATTATGTCTAATTTTTATTAATTTTATAATTCATGTCCTTATTCAGGTGGCTATTGATTCTCGCATTGTATATTCAGCTGTTTTGAGTATGTTACATATCCCCTTATAATAAAATTATCATCTTATCACGTGTGTCCGTTACATTTTTACCTATCATTCCGTTCATGTGAATCATCTTATGTAGTACGTATTTTATTAATGGAAATAATAACGATTTGGAAGTTTTATTATTATTATTATTGTAAATTGTATGTAATATTATTATTATTAATTATTATATGTCAGGGTGAAACCCGCGCTGGATTCTAGTATTATATATATTAATGTTAAACATAAAATCAATATTTATTTTTAAATAAATTTATTAGCAATTATTATATATGGAGGTTCGATATGGAATGACATATGCACACTAGCAACTCCATATATTGCTAAAGTAGATACAAGTTCTTGGGATATGGTCTATTCCAAATTTATCCCAAATAAATTCTCCACAACTTTATTATCCGTTATCATTCTGCTGCATTATATGGAGATTATATGATTATTGTTTTGGTAACTACTGTATTATGTTATTATGTTTTTATTTGTTTTTTAAAAATTGTAATTTATTTAAATTTCATATTCTATGTCATCAATATCTTATTCTGCTCTTTGTAATAATCTTTATATTCTTGATATCAAAAACTACACCTGGATCACATCATTTAACCCGAATCAATCCAATTCAAACCAAACATCTCCTCCAAATAAATCACCAACAAACCAAACACCTTCTTCAGATAATCATTTAAATAATGATTTGTTTATAGGAATTTGTATTGGTGCCAGTATAGTCCTATTGGGTGTTGTTTCGGTTATTGGATTTTTATTATATAAACGGAAAAAACAGAATCGATATCCGAAATTTATTCCAACACCTGGTACTACTTATCGAATTAACATTAATTAAATGAAAAAAGGTTATAATACAAATGTATAAATAAATAATGTCCATACTACTAGTATTAATTTTGCCTTGAGTTTATTTCTCTAACATTTCCTATAATGGTAATTCAAATGCATGAGCAATCTTTCATGCGTGCAACATCAAGTTAAAAAAAAAATTAAGGCATACGAACTTTTTCATTTTTATGAGCTTCATGTCTTCCTTAAAATAAATTTGATCCAAAGCCGTTTCAAGTAAGTTTATTTATTAACTGAAAATCCTGTAAATTTCAAAGATTGAAGGATCGCATTAATGTATTTATGAATATGATAAGAGTAGTAAAGAACTTTAATTATAAATATATTATTATTCTTTTTTTCAATTTATTGTAATCATTAGACGATTATTTATCATAAAATAAAATTTTTTAAACTTAATATCTTTTCACAAATTTCCATTCAAAACAATAATATTCCTAATGATTTCCTTCAATGAGTAAGGAAATCTTTTTTATACCTTTGAGGAGAAGATAGTTACAAATGTCCTTCCTTTATATTTTCGTTATTTATTGTGTAACACTGTCTACACGAAAAATATGCTATTGCATCCTATTGTTCCTATCACCAACGCTTTACCTGCCTCATCTTAATCTCCATACCCACTGCTTCACATAACTCACTAGATAAACACATCCACGATAATAACTTTGCCTTACATGATGCAGAAATATGTAACAAAACGCCACCCAAAATATCTTACTATTGCTAAATGCAAAGCATATTTTCTATGCTTCATACTTCGTAGATAATATAAATCAAGTGTAGCTTTTATTAGTTTTATAAATAAAAATATATTAATGATAAACAACAAAGTATTGAGGTTGGGTTTTAATAATTATTCTTTATTTAATCGAAGGTTGATAATGACCACAACTAGCAATAATGCAACCAAGAAAAAATAAAAATTCAGATAATTTAAACTATTCAAAATACGGTTGATCTTTAGAACAGGTGGGCATATAGAATTATTACGAAAAGCATTACACGCATGTGACATGTGTTATAATTTGGATGCCTCTAGCCAACGAAGCTAGATATTAAACTTTATTACATGAATTTTATTGAGAAACTGTAGCATACATCTGCTCCCAGAAGTAGCAAATATTATTGCGCCGGGTATCACCGTCACCAGCCAAATTTGCGATGCGAAGCATCAGCCGGTGGTCTCCCACTCTGCATAAAGCAGGCCGGCCTCAAATTGAAGTTCTAAGTTGTCACAAAATGGCAGGATTCTATCGGGTGGGGAGGGTTCGGGTGCGAAACTTAGTTCTTGCGGAATGATGCAATACGTAATTTCAGAATTTGGACATTCATTTATGCCGCGCCTCTTATATTAACCCTACGATGTAATTTGTTAGTGATTGTCAACATCCCAAATAGGCAACTAATTAAAATTACAGATTATTGCACTTATCTATTTCCGTACGCCGATTCATGTGGGATCGACCTAACTGCCCTGGGAAAATAAGCAAAGATATGTACGTTTGGATTTCTCACACAGTAAGACTTCTCTAAAGGCAATCTCAAATGATTATCATTTTATTATTGTTCGATCAGTTGACTTTATTTGCATAGAATAAAGAACATATGGGATTCTGATCGTTATCAATTACAGGCTCTCTGTTATACATATTAGAATATCAAACTCTCAAAAAAAATTTTCATCCAAATTAACCATCCACCTAATAACAAATTACATATTTATGACCAGAAACATGCCACATGGCATAGTCTAATAAACCAATATATTGCCATATAAAAAAAATCTCATGGAATTGTTCAGAAAAGTCTGAAATTATCCGATTTTTTTGTTCGGAAAATCGACTCATTTCGAACATTTTAAAGGATGTATATGTTTTTATACGCTTTCTATACGTTTTTATATGTTTTTTATACGATAACATTTAATCAAAATTTTTCTATTTTTACATCCCGTACAAACATCGTAATGAAAACAGTATAAATATCAACATCTTTTAAAATATTCGGAATGGAGGCGATTTTCTGAATAAAAAATTGAATAATTTCAGAATTTTCTGAACAATTCCAAGAGATTTTTTTTATGGGTGGCATCTTCGCAGGGGAACGTAGCCAAGAAGAAACTGCATAACTATAACGAGAATCGGTTAATATTGTTATGCAGTGATGTGAATATCTTTACTTACCAATAAGTCCTTAACTGTTATCGCAGCCGTAGAGCCTAATCACCAAACAAGAGATTCTTGCGCTATTATCCCAGCCGTGGACTTAATCACTATATGAAGTTACATCACATTCGCGGAGCCTATAAGATCGCTGCGCTATGACTGCAGCTGCGGATCCACGCACCGCTATCGAAGCCGCAGACCTAATCACAAGATGAGATTTTTGCACTACAGTACTACTGTATGTGTAGCCGAGAGCTTAATTATAAACATAAGGTCCATGCACTGCTATTGCAGTCACGGAGTCCATCACTTAACCACGAAACCTAATTTTTGAATTTAATGATCAGGATAGCGATCAAGGTAGTGACTGGGATTATTTGTCACTTTTTATATATAATTTAATTAATAAAGAGTGACTTGTATGTTTTTGGACGTCTAGAGTGAATAGCTTTATTTTTCTTAATAATTTAGAATAAATCGATTCCTTTATAACAAAGTTACGTTGAAACTTTTTTAACATTATTATATGAATTTCAAGCTGACTCTTTACAAAAATTCTGTTTCATGTTGTAAACTGTACTAAGAGACGTATTTCTTTATGTGCAAAAAATTTAATAATAGAATACAAACTTTTTAACGTAACTTTGCTATAAAGGTGTTTAAGAATCAATTTATGCTAAAATAATTGAAAAAAGTAAAGCTATTCGTTCTAGACATCTAAAAACATACATACAAGTTATTCTTTATTATTAAATTATATATAAAAAGTGATAAATAACCCCAGTCACTACCTTGATCACCATCCTGATCAAAAAAAAATCTTCAATAATTAATTTTTCTATGATACCACATATAGTTTTGTCAAACATAGTTTATCGCACACCCCAATGAAACATGCGTTTTTGCAGCTTATCACCAAATATGAGGTCCGACTCTGCAATTGCAGGTCCTTACCCTACTATTGCGGCCGCAGAACCTACTGTAACGACATGATATTTTTTACACTACTAACGCAGCCACGGAGCCTAATCATCAAATATGAAGTTGCAGGTTTAATCACAGTATGAAGTCCTTGCTACTACTGTAGTCACTAACATAACATCTTTGTACTGCTATAACAGCTGCTGTAAACATAATGCCTTTGCACTGCCTTTCACTACAAGGCGGGCGATAGTGAAAGAACGAATGTCCTCAAATATCCTTACATTGGCGTAACAATTCTATCTTTCTTGCACTGCTGATTGCATGCTCAGCAGCATATGATTGCCCCCTTTCCTTCCTTTACTTATTTTCTAATAACCATAATAACTCGATTTCAGCAATAACCATAGTAATTCGATTTCAGCAATAACCATAGTAGCTCGTTTTCAGCAATCACCATAGCAACTCGATTTCAACAATATAAATCAGAAAATACCTGCAACCTACAAAGCCATTAGCGTAACAATAAACAAAAATCCTATAAAGGATAAAACGACAGATTGAACATGTGGTCCGATAAAATCGCAATGATCGTCCTGTCACTTCGTTGACAAGATCCTCAATAAGAAGTCAATCAGATGTTATTTCTTAAAGCTACTCCCGATATAAAATTTTTATAGCATGGTACCGGAGTAGTTTAAGAGATCGAAATAATCTATTAATCGAGTGATTTTTGCTTTTTTTTTTTGACTGCAAAATTCACAGAATTTCGCAAACTGCAATGATTTATAAATTATTATTGTTATTTTCATAGACCATCTCTCATATGCAAAGGTCTTTTTCGGTTTTTAACAACCTCCCTATCTTGGTTGGTGCGTCGGGTAGTGCGGGTTTTCATGAGGAAAGCATCTTCCTGTGTTGCGAATACAAAGTAAAACTTCCATTTATACAACATAATTAGCAATTTTAATACTCTCCTCATGCAAATCTGGACTACCACCGACGCACCAAACAAGATAGGACAGCTATTAAGACCTTTACTTCCCCTCATTCAAGACTGTAATTTTTGCGGTATTTTGATTGTTTGCTGAATTAATAATCAATATATGAAAATCGAGACATTACACCAGAGTGAAATCTTAATTAGGGATGGTAAAAAAACGGTTTAAACAGTTTTTTAAACATTTTTTATTGTTTTAAATTTTGCTGAAACCGAAAGCATTGCATCTGATTGGTTAAATTTAATCGTTAGTCGAAAAAAAATTTTAAAAAAGACGGATTATGCAATTTCGAATTTATTAAATATATTTACTCGCTTTGATTTTTTTATCAAAGTCATTACATTTTTTTAATATATAATTTTCAATCGGTCAAATACAATCTTTCATTCTATATTATTTATGTTTGTTGGTATTGAAAGTCCAAACATTGCCACTATGTAAACCTTATTAAATAAGTTTTTGTGAATGAATTAGAAGAATATAATTCATCAATAATTTTTCCTTCTCATGTCAATATCATATTATTGTTATCATCGAAACAACCATCATCTTTAATTTCTTCTGATTCTTAAATTTGGCTTCTTCGCAATAATCGCCTTTTGACGAGATATGTTAGGTTCAGCAATTTGTAAACTTTCAAAAGTTTTCTTTTAAAGGGTTCTCCTACGAACATGAAACATTGCTTTGAAAAATTTTTAATCGGGGGTTTTTTTTTTGAATGTTAGTAATCACAATAAATATTACAATCAATCGGATCATAGTTACGTCATAATGCATTAAACCATTTTTTAACCAGATTTAAATTAAACATGGTTTTTAAAATAAAGTTTTAATTAAACATCTACCATCCCTAATATTAACTACTGTATAACAAAATTCTGTGTGTTACTGAATAATAAGCTAAATATATGCTGTTATTACTATAAAATCAAATAAGTTTATATCAAAATTTTTTGTAACTCATCATGATAACTTTAGCACAGAATAACTTAACCCTATCAACATAATGTGGCTGCCAAAACAGCAAGTTCTGTAATATAAGTTTTTACAATAACACATAATTGAATTTATGATAATTTTAATTCAAACTAACTTAGCCTTAACTATTATGAATACCATATTAGTGAGTAAGTTCTGTAATAAAGTTTTTACAATAACTTATAATTGAAATTATGATAATTTAAATCCAAACTAACTTAGCCTTAATTACTATGAATATCACATTAACAATTAAATTCTGTAACAGAATTTTACAATAATCATAATTGAAATCATGGTAAATCTAATGCAAGCTAATATAACTTTAGCCACATACTGTATGTAGCTGTTAAGTTCTGTAATAGAATTTTTTACAGTAACAGGACCCGGATAATTCTAAGTGGTGATAAAAAGGTAGTATTTTTTTGGGGGCCAAGCTCATTAAATTCTGGTCAAAATTAAAAAATTTTAATTTTGACCCAGGTCCTACAGTAGTAACTCATTGATATAATCAAAAAAACCAAATAAGATGGGTAGTATAAATGCACTACCAGTCACACTAGTAATTTTATATGCAGTTAACTCTCTAAGTGCTCTGTTAAGTACAATTTCTCTTTAAATGTAACTTTAGCTTCTGCACCAAGTATATGTTTGGTATATTTGATCTCTATAAATGCAATATTTCTTAATTGTTCTTTAAATACATTTTGCTAAAAGTCCAGTCTCAATGAATGCACTTAGAAAGAGCTAGCTATATTTTTTATGCACATCTGATCTATCTGTGCATGTGTCCCTTATCGAACGCGGGCTACATTTATGAAATCATTAATTAATTGGCATCAATCAACTTAGGGTGTTCCAAAGCAGCTTCTTCAATATAGTTATATAGTAATTAGATGATGCACAAATCATTGCAATTAATAGAGTAGTTGATGCAGTTAATTGAAGAACCTGTCAAAAATTCATTGTGCAAAACTCGAGTTTAAATTTTGGCTAATCAAAACAACCCTATGAATAAAAAAGATGCAACTCACTTGGGTGCTCTCAAGCATCTAAAGTAATATATCAGTTAATTTATGAAAAATATTTTAGCTGGTCAAGTAATTTCATTACTGCAGTGAGAAAAAAAAGAATCTAAAGTAGCTCTCTCAATGTTGTTCAATTATTTCGATTAATTGAAATTAATTAAAGTGATCCTTATAATAATTTGGCTATAAGGATGCTCTCAAATGCCATCAATGGGCAATTACCAGTATGTGTTGGAAACTAAATTTTAATTAAAAGAAACAAAACTGATCAAACTTCATTAAAATGAATAAAGTGCAGAACATGTTTATTACATTAAAAAAATAATTTTAAATCATAAAAAATGTTCAATTTAGTTACAAATATTTTGCTCCAAACACCTTTTTTGTTTGTTTATAATTAGACCAATAGATTATAATTCAAATGGATCTGTATTATTCACCAACAATCACTTCAAAGACACTACATTCCGCTAATACTCATTTTACTGACAAGCTTATTTTACAGATTTCATAGACAGTATATTTCACTGACAGCTCATTTCACAGTCAAGTTTTTTATAAACTGCACTAACCTTTAATTCTAAACTTAACCCTAACACAATGGCTAGAATTACTTTGTCTGTAAAATGAGCTGTTGGTGAATTAATACTAGTATAATGAATTAAAAATAGAAATAGTATAAATTTTCTATTTTTTATTTTATTTTCTGATTATTGTATATATTATTATTTTATTTTTCTTTATTTTGGTTGTTATTTTTTTTATATGTCATCATGCACCAGTATTGATAGTATTTCTAAAATAAGAAAAATTATTAATTTTATAAAGAAAACAATTAGTTATACAAATAAGAAAATCATATGGCAAGAAAAGTGCAGTGCATTTAATTTTGTGCTGATGCTAAAATTATAGTGCTGGTGCTGAATTTATAGCACAAACACTAAATTTTCCATGTAGATACTAAATTATTAGCATAAATACTAAATTTATAGTATAAACGCTATAGAAAATTAAAATGTATATAAGACTTTTGAATTTTAATAAAAGGTTTGATATTCAATTTAAAATGCAATAATAATAAAAGTAAACCCCTTATCTTTTGTATTCAACATAACCTTAATAAACTTTGCTAAACTCAATTTGACATACTAAATTAATTTGTAGCTTCATATGGGCTTATTATAACTCAAATTCTGTATGACAAGTTTTGTTAATTTTTTTAAATTGCTTATATGACTCTATTTACCTTTGAACTTCATATAATGCTTTTATATTAAAATTACTTTAATTTTACCTGATTATCAAACTAAATCAAAGATACTTTTAGTACTGCCTTCATTTATTTTTGGGGAATTTACAAATAAGGGCCCAAAAACAAAAATAATTACAAATAAGGGCCCAAAATAAAAATAATTACAGATAGAGGCCCGATATTTGAAAATTATTACAGGTAAGGGCCCAAAATAATTATGCACTTAAAAATCTATGATTTAGGCCCGTTTCAATGATTTGAATATAATTGTAATAGTCATTAATTGTTAACATAAGAAATGTAATAACAATCTATTAGTAAATTGAAAATAAATTCAAATGCACAATAAAAATGTATATTCAATTCGTCAACCAATTATTTACACTGTAAATTTATTCCATTGCTTATAACAAAACCATGTCAAATACAAAATTATAGATTGATATGATTTACTAATATAAAAATGTTCATTCAGCCCTGGATAGTTATTCTGTCAAATTTTCTTTACCTTATAAGTTCAGAATGCACAAATAAAATAAGCAGTTGGTTATTTGATTTACAAACTAAACAAGTTCATACCCTTTTACTATTTCAGCTAGCATGCACATAAGTGGCTACATTTATGTAGTAAGACTGATTCCTCATAATCCAACTTGTTTAACTTCTATAGGTACATGGATCATATCTTGTAAAGTTTACTGTGCCAATAGTTAAAGAAACAGCAGTACTTCGACCTCGTGATATTATAAATTGTGTTCATTTTGAAGTAGGAGCTGCGAACCATATTGGTAGTTTGAGAGGCAAAGCTATTAGATCACACAAAGTTAATTTTTCGTTTTGCTTAAAATCCATTGGTCAGTCAGATTTTTGTGTTTTCTTTTTGATTCTAAATAATAAATCTTAATCACTAAAAGAGGCAATTAATCAGGATACCATTATGTTTAAGTCAGCTAGAAATTTTGATGGTATATTTGGCCCTTATTTGTAATAATTTTCAAATATTGGGCCTTTATCTGTAATTATTTTCATTTTGGGCCCTTATTTGTAATTATTTTATTTTTGGGCCCTTATCAGTAATTCCCCTTTATTTTTTCCTCATTTTGTAATTGGTTAGATCTTTAAATTGGCACTATTATCTATCTTGTTTTGATGCTCTTCCAATAACTATTATATTTGGTGCCAGTTGTGTAGACTGAATAATAAACTATCCTATATAGCTTTAGAAATTCTTAAATTTATTTATAAAAATACCAGGAACGGAGTGATGAATATCATGTAGTAATGGTTATAAGGCAATTGAAATGTGTATAGTTACCTGCCATCTAGAATGTTATTCGCAAAATTTTATATTTGGTTGGGCGTATCATTTTACATATCAATATGCTGTGCTGGTATAACATACTTCTACTGTTCGTGTATAAACAAACCAGTTTTGATGATCAACTTTTTTTATTTTTAGTTAGTATTGTTATTTTTATCATTATTTATTTCTTATTTTTGGCATAGTCGATTGAATCTCCAAACAGGTGATCAAAGCCTCAAACAGGTCAAACTAGTAATCAAATCTCCAGATAGCTAATCAATTACTCGTTTAGAGATTTGATCACCTGTTTGGATAGTGATTAAAGCTCCTATATGAATTAAAAATATATAGGGGGTTGGTTTTGCTTATGGAGAAGAACAAGTAGGATTGTAGATAGTATTTCTGTAATAATCCAATATATTGGTTCATTTTAATAATGAGAGCCATTATACCTGTAATTATAAGTTAGTTATTGTTTTAAACCATTTAATCTTAATTACAATTTGTTCACGATTGAACTAAACCTGCCCAATTTCATTATGCTCTCCCAACCGAATATAATACCAGTTGTGTTATTCTGAGAATGCAGTAATATATATTATATGGTGGAACTGAATCAGGTAAAATATTCTCTATCGTTATCAGACTGCCTTAAGATTCAAATTGTATTTATTGTGATCTATTTCGATTTTATTGAGATTTTACTTAATATTATAGTCAGTAGCATCAACTCACCAAAAATTACTTCACAGACAAATTAGTTCACAGAGAATTTAATACAAGTAAGATTATTTATAATTGATTTATTCACAAACAAGTTTGTTTTATTGGCAGCTATTTCAATGACAGACAAATTAATTCTAGTCATTGACGTTAGAATTAAGTTTAAATTTACTATAAATTCTTAAATAGCGGGCATGGACTTTGTTTCAATAAAAAAAGTAAATTAGTAAATTATAAGTAATACACAATATATGTAATTACAGAATTAATATAAAAAGAAAGAGCAAAAGTTAGTCTTTTAACTGTAATAAATAAAGAGAAGAGAAGCATATAGTAAAGAAAGTTGATTGATAACCAGTTGAGCAAGATAACAGTTACATCACACTTCTGGTTTTAGCGCGACTGTGTCGCGCAGCTAACCTAATTAACAAACTGAAGAAATCTACGTACTCTTCAAAGAAGAAAATTATAGAGAACCCTCCAAATACTACTCAGTAGCAACCTAATCCACTACAGAAACCTCCTTCTCCTTGGAAGCAACAGCCTAATCTGGGACAATTAGAACAGAGCCCAATGCTATGGATAATTTTGTAGCTCAAATTGGGGTTTATTCCAATAGATACAAGTAGTACTAGTTCCACAAGTTAATTATAATGCTTCTAATCAAAAGCTAAATCTGGTTAGCTATTCCAACTTTGTAGGAGGAGACCAAGATCCTATGGCCTGAATGAACGAAGTGGAAAGGCATTTGCTACTAACTTGGTTAATAATAATAGAAAAATAGCTGTAATTGTACCCATTTAAAAGAAGCAGCAGCTACCTGGGGGCTACTTCTTAGTAATAGCTATAACCCATTAATATTTGGAATATCCTGTTTGATCTAATTAAAGTTTCTGAACCAATTTTATTACTCAGTTTCGAACCTTTCAATTAGCTACAAAGAAGCAACAGTTTAATGAAAATATCAGTATGTATTACTCAGTGATTCAAAACTACTTTAATATATTGGTCAAATTGTTATACCCCTGCTATTTCTTTGTCTAATATTTTATAAAGTTATACCCCTATGAACCAGGTTATCAATAATGGACCAAATTTTTCTACTATCCCTTAGATTGTAACACAGGCAAATTTGCCTGCGTATTTTAAAATTTTTAATAAAATTTTAAATATTGATTTTAGCCATATCTTTTCTAAGTAAAAAATACTCTTTAAGTTTTGTTTTAGTAACTTTGTTATAAAATTTTTTTAAAATCATTAGAAAACTTTAATATAATAAATGTTTAAAGTTCTTGTATTGGCATTTTTACTATTAAAATTTTTCTTTAGATTTTTTCAAATTTTATATGTTCCCGTCTATAAAAAAAATCTTTACTTCTAATACAAGTCTTAATTTTTACAAGTAAATCATTAAAGTTGCAATAATGAAAGTTGTCATCCTTTATATAAACTACAATATTGTCTTAAGAACTATAGTTCTAAAACTAAAACTAAATAAGATCGCAGAAAAATTGTAATAAAATTTTTTAAAAAGATTTTTTCTTAAAATTATCTATTTTCAGCTTATATGTAACTATAATTTATTTTCTTATAATATAAAAACTAATTTTGCAAAAAAGTAATCCTTATTTTCAAATATAATTGTACAAAGTTTTATTTAATTATTTTAGTATTTTAAAAAAGTAAATCAGAGCTAAAAAAGTGCAAAAACGCAGGCAAATTTGCCTGTGTTCTACTACAATCCAAGGGATAACATATTCTTATTCTAATATAGGGTCAACAAATTCTGCTATGTTCTATAGCCCTAACGTAATTCCTAGCAATAGTTCAAATAATAATTGTCGCAGCTGATGCTAAAAACGGCTGATGCTGAAATTTGGAATCTCGATTTGAAACTATAAGCCCTGCTAAAATTCACAAATACTCTTTAAATATCAAATCTACTCCCAAACCTTACCCTAACTCTATAAGACAAAAACAAAAAAATTACTACAAAAAAATTTTAAAATTTCATATCTAAGTAGGTCAAGATTTCAGCATCAGCCGTTTTTAGCATCAGCTGCAACAATAATTTTAATTCTATACCAAGTGGAATCTCTAAAAGCCAACAGAAAGCTTTGCTAGCTCTAGCCACTAATCTAAATTTGTCTAATATTCCAGTAATACAAGTGGTCCTAATAATTATTCTATTAATAACAAGATTAATAGCTTTAATAATCAACTCACTTTTGTTAATATATTTGTAGGAGATATCTCATTATTTGCTATTGAAAGTAAATACTATAATAAGTGATATTGAGAAGAAGGAGATCTAGAATCAGAAGAAAAAGAAATTTTGAAGCAATTACTTAAAAAAAATAGAACAAGAAAGAGATCAAAACAAGGAAAAGAATAAAACTGTTACTAAAAAAGAAATTAACTTACTATCAAAAGTTGTTATCATAAAAATAAAGTGAGCACCTATAGTAAGAAGAAAAGTGCTAGAAAATGAAATGCCCCAAATTTCTTTCTTGGTTTTGCTGTATTTGATAATTACAGATTTGCAAGATAAGTTAGCCAATATTACTATTGACCAACTTCTTCAAGTTATATTTTTCATATATACTAAGTTGATAAAAAGTTTATACAAAAAGAAAATATAGTTAAAAAAATAATAATGAATATTAGTATTACCCTGATAGTAAATTAACAGCCTTATATTGTGATGTGATTATACTTGAAAAAACATACCCTAATTATAAACAGTAGCTCCATAAACAGTATTGTGACCTCTCATTTACTATTTGGCATTAAGATAAAATGATCTTCTACTATTAATATAGTAAATGTATATGAGAAAATAAACAGGCCCTGGAAGAAATCTTTGACTTCTACTTTTCTGTTGAAGGTGTAGAAATTCTAATAGATGTAGTAGTACCTAATGCTGCTTTTTAAAATACTATAGTTAGCAATAACTGGCTATCCCAAGTTAATGCAAAAATTGACTAAATAGCCTTCAAAATAACTTTTATCTAAAAAGATAAAGAAATTATTGTATCTATAGAATTTAGAAAAATAATATCCGGTCTTTAGGTAAAAATTGATCTAAAAGTAGAATGGAGATTCTGAAAGCAAAATTATTGAAAATGATAAATACAAAGAAAAAAAGTTAGAAAAAAGATTATATAATTGCTCAGGGCAAAAAAAGAAGAGAAAGACTACATACTTGAATTGTTTGAATTTTCTGAGTCTTTAAACATCCTGTAGCAGCACCTTTTGAGAACCTTAAACAATATACTTTTATACTTAAATAGCAGCTAGGAGAACTCTCTAAAAATTTTATTAACCAGTAACTGATACTATCTCTAGCTCTAAAAATAATAACAATTAGTGTTCCTATGAACCTGAACTGAACTGAACTTAGGTCAAGTTCAGGTTCAGGTTCAGGTTCATTATTGAACCTGAACCTGAACATTTTTTAAAACATGTTCAGGTTCAGGTTCAGTATTGAACTTTTAGAGCTGGTTCAGGTTCAGTTCAGGTTCAGTTCATAAGTTCATGAACATGTTCAGGTTCAGTCTGGTTTTCATATGAACTAGTAATTCTAGGTTTGGGTCCGAGTTTGGTCTGGTCCAGACCAGACTCAAATTCTAAATTTTATTATTAAAACTTTATATTAAACTCAAACTCAATCATAAGTTTGGTCGGGCTAGTACAAATTTTGCAAACTAGTTTGAATCTGAATAAAAATATATGTATTTTTTGATACTGAACAAGTTTACTTAGAGTGAGAAGTATAAATCAGTTAGTAAAATTTAGAGAATCATAGCATTTTGTATAATTTTATTAATAAAATTATACAAATTTCTATGATTCTCTAAATTTTACTAATTGATTATAACTTCTTGATATAAGTAAACTTGTGTAGCACCAAAAAATACATCATATCGGTATATTTTATTTTATTTTCCTTAAAATTTG
>QKWP01000504.1:16067-121002 GCA_003550325.1 Gigaspora rosea | reverse complement strand
ACCTTGAACTGAACCTGAACTGAACTTTTTTTAAGTTCAGGTTCAGGTTCATGTTCAATAATTTTAAGTTCAGGTTCAGTTCAGTATTGAACTTTTAGAGCAGGTTCAGGTTCAGGTTCAGGTTCATTGAACCTGAACCTGAACCTCCATTGAACTGAACTGAACTTCGGAACCCTAATAACAATAACAGTTCTGTTAATAATAAGAAGTAGTACTATATTTCTTTGACTATATGGGGCCTTTGCAGTAGAAAGGGCAGATACGTCAATATATATAATTTTGAGATAATTGAATTTAATCATTTGTTTTGATTTTCGGACTGATCTGGGTCAATCAAAATTCACGATTTTGATTGGTTAAAGATAACATGTGATTAACAGGTAATCTCGTGATGCGCTTGGCTTCAATCTCGCGCAACTTTCTTTTATATTACGTATCTTGATTTTTTATTATGCAAATTGACTTTCATTTATAATTGAAAAATGTTGGTCATATTGAAATTTACCAGAATTTAATAAAAACTCATTTTTTCATTTTGGGGTCGTATCCGCCCTTTCTACTGCAAAGCCCCCATATGATCATAGCACAAGTTACCAACTCTTACTACTAGTTATAAACTAGTATCTTCTTTTATTAGTGCCCTGGTGAGTTTTTTCTATGAATTTTCTTGAAGGTAATTTGGAAGAATCAGACAATTTCAGCTTTGAATAGTATAGCTATATCTAGAACAACAAGGCTCTAAAATATATGTTCAAGGAGAATGATTCTAATACTGACAATAAAATTGATAAAGTAAGAAGGCAAAATAGAATAAAAAAAGAAAAGATAAAGCTTTCTACTATTAAATATTGTACTACCCTCATAGGAAATATTTGCTTTCATAAAGAAGATTCTAAAACTAATCTTTGTAGTTATATTTGTAATAAAGATATAGAAAAAAAGAACCAAAAATTAGTAATCTCTTCGATTTTTGTTATAGAGAAGCAAATAAAGACAAAAATATCTATAATCTAGGCACTCTTAATCAACAATAGTATGAGTACTTACAAAAGCTATTAAAACAAAATGCAGAACTATTTATATAGAAGGAAGAAAAATTGGAGAAAACCAGTTTCATTAAGCATTGTATAAATATGAGTGATTCCCTATCTATAAAAAATACCCATATCATTATTCTTTAGTAAAAAATAAAAATAATAAAAAATAAACTTTTGCAAATTTTAAAAGAAGGTCTCATACAATCCTGTGAAACCTCTGGACTTCCCCATTGTGTTAGTCCCCAAAAAAGATGGACAAATATGGTTTTCATAGATTACTGGCAGCTTAATGCTATAGTACAAAAAGATAACTATGGCACTGACATTTATTACCTAATATCCATTTACTATAGGAACTTACTCCTACACCCAAGTAAGATCTATAAATAGAATTTTAGCCAATTAAATTTAACTAAGGTAAGATTTTTCTTGACCCCTCTCACCCCTAAAATATTACCTAATAAATGTCAGTGCCCCTATTTGCTATCGAATTTAAGACCTTTAAATGCATTAAATAGATCATTGTAGTATAGTTCTTTTGATCTTGCTAGTGGGTACTAACAAGTCAAAGTAGAAGAAGCTAATAAAATTAAGACCGTATTAACTACTTTTTTAGAGTATTTAAATTTTATATTATGCTATTTGGGCTAACAAATGCTTCACTACTTTTTAATATCTTATAGATTATCTCTTCTAGGACATAATTGGAAAATATATCATTGTTTATCTTGCTAACATTAATGTTTTTCAAAACTTTTCTTTACTTGTGAAACTTAAACTAGGTTTTTAATCACCTCAAACAAGCCAAGCTCAAATTAAAACCTTTCAAATGCTTTTTCACTCATCAAGAACTAAAGTTTCTAGAGCAAGTTATTAGTAAGTATGAAATAGTAGCAGTTAGAAATTTTTTTATTTTGAGAAATTTGGTGCAGTTAAGAGGATTTCTAGAACTAATATCCTACTATTAAAAATTTATTAACAATTTTACCCATATTGCTGTGCCCTTGAACTCCCTATTAAAAAAATATTATTTATAAATGGACTAGCGCAGCCTAACAATAACTGAAAAATTATAGTATAACAAAAAAGAATATTTAGCCATTGTTTGGGCAGTAGAATATATTCAATCCTATCTACATGAAAGTTGATTTTTCTCTATACTAATTATACTATCTTAAAATATCTTTTTAAATTAATTTACTGCAAAATTGTTTAGCCCATTGGATTATAATTCTCATAAAATACTTATTTATGACTATCCATAAATTATTTAAACATTGTCAGTCTTTCCCAAATTCAAAATTAAGAAATTTGATTAGTTAAAAAAATCCTTCGAACTATAAAATTTTAAAAGAAAAAGAGATTAAAATTAGTTCTTACTATTAACATTAATATACATTTTTAAATCTGTTAATTCAGTTTAGGTAAAAGTATTCTGGCATCAATTGACTAAAATCCTAATCAACTTTTACTAAAGATTTGTAAAAAAAAAATACTCTCCTTAGAAGCTAATTCAAAAGCTACCTTAATATTCCTTCACTTTGAGAGTTAGTCAAAATAATAATATATATAGAAAAAAGTGCTTGTCACTGGCGGTGACACGCTCTGTATAACATACAATCAAAACAAACATAAATACGTGTAAATTTATTTTTGTTAGGGTTAGGGTTAGAGTTCGAGTTAGGGTTAGGATTAGAGGTAACTATATAGTAAAATTTCACGAGGAATTTTTTTTGCTAGGGTGGTTTCATAGTTAAAATTTTCAGCTATTGAAATATTTTTGAAAACAGCGTTTTTTCGCTTCATTTTTATATTACACGATCAGGTGTAACATTACACCTGATCTTGATCCTTATTGCCGGTTAGCATGGGATTGTCACCGCCAGTGACAAATAGATTTACTCATATATATATATATAATAAATATATATATATAAAGATATGAATTTCGAAACTTATAATATAGTAGGATTCAAAATTATTATAGACACTTTTGGAGAGCTATTGCTCAAAATTGGGTAAGTAAACATGGTATGAAATTTATGTCACATGACTTGCTGATCCTACAGTACATACTAAAATTTTGTGCAGTTTCATTATATTATGAAATAATTATACAAAAAATTCTAAAAATTCAATTTTTTCATTTGTATGAAAGTCAAAATTTTACATTTTTTCTTTCGCTTTTTTTTCTTTACATTTTATTATAAAAAAAATTATATTCTAATATTTAATGGGTTCACCCCTAGCTAATATACAAGCATCAACCCAATTATGGACACTGGCGACTAGTTTACGGCAAAGTTCTGGTAGTGTTTTATACTATGATTTTTTAACAAGAGCATCTAACTTTGCAAGATTATCTGGCTTTCCCTTATAGCATACAGAGCATTTAACCTCATTCCACAGGTTTTCAATCAGATTAAGAACCAGACTTTGTAGCAGCCATTTCATCACACAAATTTGGTGTTTTTTCAATTATTCCAGGCCCATCTCGTCAAGATAAGATAAGGTCTTGCATTATCCTAAACGAAGGTTGGGTGATCTTAATCATTATTTGCTGAAAAATTTTTTAGAGTGGGAATGATATACTTCCAGAGGATCTTAAGGTGTAACTTACTATTCGAATTGAATTTTAGAAAAATAAGGGGCCCAACTCCAAACCAGGAGAAGCAGCCCCAATACATATGTCCAGGACTACATCCTACACTACTACCAATACAATCAATTTCCCATTTTTCACTTGGTTCATGCCATTACGGCCAAAAGAACCCAGAAAAAAATGTACATAGGTCTCATCTAACTACAAAACATGTTTAAAGTGCCAGACAGACCAACCCTGATGTTTATGCGCCTATTCATACCTTTTTCTATATTTGTAGCTATGATAAGAAGCTTTTGGAGAGCAATATACGAGAACAAGCCCAGACTGTGCAAAGAATGGTGCATGGTAGTTTTAGAAATTATTTTTTCAGTTTGAATATTGTGTGGGTTGGTCATTTGCATAAGGTTAAGATGGTAGTTGCTATCTTTAACTATGTCTTTTAGGTTTTCAAGATCTGAAGGTATTAGAATTTTGGTCAACCAGTTCTTTTTTTGCACTTTTGTGCCCAACTCCCTGTACTGCTTTATGATGTTTCCTACAGAACTTTTACCACAACCAGCCACAGCTGCAATTGTACGAAGTGAATCACCTCTTTGATGTTCATAAATTTTGGTTTCTCTCTAATTTTCTGTTAAATCTTTCTTCATGCTTATTTTTTGTAAAAAAATTAAGATGCACTTTTGTTTTTTTATACTGATCTGTTATACAAATATAATTTTTTTATATCGCATAACGTGACCTGGGTATCATACTATATTTGTGTGAAATTTGATTTTTTATGAATTTTTTTAAAAAAAAAAATCAAAAAATTACAAAAATTGATTTCATACAAATCTGAAAATGGCACTTTTTACTATTTCTTGTATATAACTTTGGCACAATCTAATAAAACTGCGCCAAATTTTAATATGTTGTACTGTGGGATTGGTGGGTCACATAAAATAAATTTCGTGCCATGTTTACTTATCTGATTTTGAGTGATAGCTTCCCCAAAAGTGCCCATAATAATATAGAACCTACTGCCTTTATTTTAAGTTTTTGAGAAACTAAAGATCCCTAAAAACTATACCTTGAAGCAAATTCAAAATTTGAGATACCAAACTTAATACTATACTATAATTGATAGCTACTTGTACAAGGTCAATTATAATGATCTATTATGACCTTCTAGAGTCCTTCAAAAAGAACTAAATAGTTCTCTTTAATTTTTATAACTATCTCTTTCTGGGTACTTGGGTTTCATTCAACTTACCAATAAATTGCCCTGTGCAATTATATTAATAACTATATCGAACCTTCAATACATATTAAAAGAAACAAAGCCTAATATGCAAAAGTCCTTTTATTCTATTAAAGTTGGAAATCTTTGACAAGATAGAAATAGATATCATGAGGCCTTTCTATATAACCCTCATAGTATCACAGAATATGAACCTTTCTATTTGGTATATAGCTGAATGCTATTTACTCTTTAGAGTTGATTTACTAATTCATTAAATTAGACTTGGAACTAAAGCAGAACTACAAGAGCAAGTATTACTAAGATATAATACATAGCAAATGCAGTTAGAAAAATAAAGAAAAATCAAGAAAAACAAAAAGAATATTATAAAAGGAGAATTAAGATTAAATCATATAAGATTGGCCATCAGGTTCTTTTATTTAGGTCTGATTTTGAATTATTATACAGTATAAAATTGGAACCCCAAAATCTGGTCTGCATTATATCTATGATGTCATAATGTATTATTATATGGGTTCTATAAGTTACAAACCATGGACAGTTATGTGCTAAAAAAAATTTATGGAAACTGGTTGTTCAAGTACTATCCATAGCAAAAAAACAATTAAAGCTGCATCTGCTAAATATATAGTAAAAAGAACAATATGCATGATTACTTAAATAAATAAAAATCTCTTAATTTGTTCTTTTTTCTAAAAAAAAAAAGTATGCTAGCTAGGAAATTTCCAAATATATCAAAAAGGCTTTGGCAATACTAAGAGCTCAAATAAAAGAGCAGAATTAAAAGAACCTATACTATTTCGAAACACTATATTACCTACTTCCCAACTCAATAACAATTACAAATTCTCTCAATCAAAGGAGTTAAATGCCTAAGTGAAGCCCAAAAATTATATTAAAAAATGTCTACATTTCTTGAAAATATCAGAATAGAAGTAGCAATCAACAGGTTTATGCATTTTTTGGAATTACTTGAGAAAAAAATTTATTGTCCACCTGTGCTTATCTTTCTTCAGAATGTATTAGCTACTATTTGTCCAAAATATGCTACTCTTTTTGGCCAAAAAGTTATACAAAAAAATGTGGGAGTAGCTTATTTTTAGATTGTTAAATTTTTGAAAATTTGAAAACATACTAATAATAAGTTGTCAAAATGGCATGAAATTTTTATAGTGGTGTATTTCATTGCACTGAACAACTTTACTTAATTGAACTTTTGAAGTTTACATAGTAAAAAAAGTTTTATATGTAGCGACTGTTAATGATTTCTTTAAAAATATTTCTGAAAATCTGGAGGTAGCTTCTTTTGGAAGTAGGAAACCTATAGTATTCTATCCAACTACTTATTATTATTCTATCAGATGTTTGAAAGCATGGACAAAAGAAACAAAAGATTACTTTAAATACATAGTACTATATAAATACCAAAAAATTTTTACCATCACACAGAAAACCTATTTCTTGTATAAGTATGTATGAGGACTGGTTTATAACTTTCAAGGTTAACAAATCACCTTATACATTCTTCATTATCTCTGAAAAGAAGACTATAATATATCAAGAATGTAAAATATTGTTTCAAAAAGAATTGTTAACTGAAGATGAACATTTAGCAATTAATAAAACAAAAGCAAAGTCCAAATATTACACAAAAAGAATTCTCCATAAACTTCTGTAAGACATTGATGAAATTGATGGGCCCACATTTCGAATTCTCAAAGTGAGCCATTAGACAACATCCTTTTACTTACAGATTTTGCAGGGGATCAATCCCAAGAAAAGGTGTATATAATAGATTAAAATTAGCAATAGTATAAATTTTCTATTTTTTAATTTGTTTTTTGATTATTGTATATATTATTACTTTATTTTTCTTTATTTTGGTTGTTATTTTTTTTATATGGGCTTATTATAACACAAATTTTGTGTGATGAGTTTGGTTAATTTTTTAAATTGCTAATGTTACTCCAGTTATCTTTGAGCTTCATATAACTCTCATATCAAAATTACCTAATTTTATCTATTATCAAACTGAATCAAAGATATTTTTAGTACTGCCTTTATCATTTATCCACTTATTCCATAATCAGTTGAAGCTTTAAATTTGCACTATTGTCCATCTTGTTTTGATGCTCTCCCAATACAACTATTATACTAGTATTATACTGTCTACAAAATAAATTAATCATCTGTAAAACAGGCTTGTCAGTAAAATGAGTACGGTGAAATAGGTGTCTTTAAAGTATTTGTTTAGTGTTTGTTAATAAGTTAAACAGAACCAAATCAAAAATATCTTTGTATAGATGTTTATTATCGCACTAATGTATAGTACTGTATTATTATTATTATTATTTTATATTTAAAATTTTATAAAAAATTAATATTAGATAACTCAACAATAATATTTTTATTGTTGACAAATTGTATAACAATATATGGAAATCATAAATATGTAAATAAGCAGTAGAAGTAATAAAGTAGCCAGAAATTCGATAATTTTCAAGATATTTAATAAACCATATAGAGTTGATAAGAATTTCTATTTGTATACTAGTGTGTATATACAGATATAAAAATTTTGATAATGAAATACTCTTCAGGTCTAATAAAAAATATTCCTTGCAAAATTTTAGCATAAACTATAACTCCTTCTGATCCCAAAGCTAACCCTTATCCTAACCTTAAATCAGATTTAATTTTTGGTTTATTTTATAGGTTTACACAGATTTGTAAATCAAATTAATTAATACCTATGTATACACACTATATATAATAAGAAATTCTCTTATATAAATTATATAAATTTTTTTATCTAAATTTTGCAATATATAAAAGTTATATAATTATGACATATAAAATTCATTAATATATAAAATTTAATAAAAAATTTATTTAGATATTTATGGCATAAGTTATAAAAATTACATAAGTATAATTTATAAAATTCATCATATACAAAATTTTTTATAATACAGTACTGGACAACAAAAACTATCAATTTTTTTTAGGTACCAAATTTGAGAATTTTTTAACAATTCTGATTGGCTAATTTTTGTATAACAAAATTTTGATTTTTAAAAATATAAAAATAATTTTTTTATAGAATATTTCTAATTTACACCACAGGTGATTATCACCTATAGTCAATTTGCCAATTTAAATTCAGGATCAGGTGTAATATGTAAATCAATCATTGTATAACAAAAACAAAGAAATTTTTAAAAAATTGCTAAAATTGCGTCTAGCCTAAAAACTTGCCTATAAAACTACCTTTTTTTATGCAAAAAAAAATTCCTTGTAAAATTTTGGTATAAACTATGCCCCCCTGCCCTATCCCAGTTCTTACCCTTACCCTAATATTAAAAAATTTAACTTTTATTTAATAAAAATTGTTTGTTTTTATTTATTTATTTATTACAGGTGATAATCACCTGTGGTGAACATTAGTTAATTTCTTTTTTATATAATAAGCACCAAATTTTGGATTTTTAATAATAAATATTAACCAATCAAATCATGAGCATGTGATTAGTATCAATTTGATTGTTTGATTGTCCTACACCAAATTTCAGTTTTACTATTAAAGTTGCTGAACTTTAAACCCTTATAACTTCTTTAAAAAGCAAGATATCAAAAATCTGTCTTACAGATTTGTAGTTTAGTTTACAAATAAAAATTTTGTAAGAGGGATTTTTAAAATAATTACTTGTTGTAAAGTTATTAGACTTTAAACAATGCTAAAAAACATAGATAGTTTTTACTATCTGGTACTGTATAAGTTTAAATAAATTTTTATATTAATTCTATATTAAATAATATTTAAGAATTAACATACATAATTTTTATATAGTATTCTATATAATATTTATCTGTTATGTAAGTTGTAGATTTATGTGGATTTTATAAAAAATGTACTTGCTAATAACATATGGGCCGATTTTTGGAATTTATAAGTAGAGTATTTTTTAACATTTTGAAGCTAAATAACTTCTGATCTACTGGTCTGTTATGGATGATTTTACTACCAAAATGTTTATCCCTTTGAGATGATTCCAACGAGCCCAAAATCATTAAAATCCAATTACAGGATTGTAAGACAATGTGCTATCAAAAGTGACACACCTAAAGAGTAGGGTTCATTGGTTAGACATAGGTCTAACCAATGAACACCACCCTCTAGGTGCGTCAATATTTGACATGCATTGTCTCACGATCCTGTGATTGGATTTTAATGATTTTGGGCTCATTGGAATCGCCCAAAGAGACGAACATTTTGGTAGTAAAATCATCTACAACAGACCAGTAGATCAGAAGTTATTTAGCTTTAAAGTGTTAAAAAAATATACTCTAATTATAAATTTCAAAAACGGTCCATATAAATAGCCCTGATTTAAATCTATCATAGCAATTGTATATTATTACAATCATTAGCAAATTACTATAACAGCTATACTTGAGCAGATTTCAATAATACTTTCATTTGTAATATTGATTTTTATTTAAAATATTACATGTATAGCTAAAATTATATTATAAAAGTTAGAATTATTTCAATTTCTATGAAATCATATATAGTTTGATGCTTATGAGTGCTCTACTTCGATAAAAAAAAGAAAATTATTAGGTTCAGGTTTTATAATTTAATGATTAAATACAATTCATTTTTTTATTTAATCAGTTCATCTTATTAGCCATAGCAGATAGAGAAAGGTACTTAAAAATATAGGGCCTTTGCAGTAAAAAGGGCCTATACTAGCTTATATATGTTTTAAGAAAATCTCGTTTGTTTTATTCGGACTGATCCGAGTTAATCAAAATTTTCGTGATTTGATTAGTCCATTATATTGGGTAATCCCGTGATGTACGAAACTTCCAAGAAATTTTTTTTAAATATTTCAATTTTTTATTATACAAATCAATTTCCACTTATAATTAAAAAATGTAGCGCGTGTCAAAATTTATCCGAATGTAATAAAAACCTGATTTTCATTTTTGGGTAGTATCGGCCCTTTCTATTGCAAGGGCCCATATAGTTGTTAGATGAAACCCAGAGGTTTCACACTGAAAAAACTTAAAACTAGTTTCATCTTTCGTCAAATGAAATCTTAAATCTAAGAAATAACAAAGCTGACAAATAGTAGTGTAACTAACGAAATTGACAAAACTGCAAAGAATAACAAAAATCGAATTTACAAAAGAAAATAACTATCTATTATAATATAAAATAATCAAGGGTAGCTGTGCTTTCGATAGTTTTTACTTAAATAAATATTAGAGTTTATTTATTGCAGTTTGCAAAATTCTATGAAATTTGTAGATTAACAGAAAAAGAAAAGATTTTTAGTTAATTATTTAAATTTGCTCCGATATGAAAATTTTATACCCAGATATTGGAGCAGTTTTAAAAAACCAGAAATTACTTAGAAATCTTCTGAAATTGGGTGAGTTTTGTTTTTAATTATTTACAAATTTCACAAATTTCACAATATTTTGCAAACTGCTATAAATCCAAAATCATCAAAAAGACACATTCGTTCTCAAAAAAAAAAATTCTTACTCGGATATCATCATTAGATATTATAAAGATACATGTTGGGTGTAGTGCTCCACTACACTTTCTCTTTTGTTATTACATACTGTGTATAATAAATATTTCTATTTTCACATAGATATACTTGTGTGACAAAGCATAAATAAGGATTGAAAGTACTTTAATAGAATGTGTAGCAAGTACGAATTCGACTCGTTACATATGACAACGAGCAGAGTACTAGATGCAATGAATGAGTAAAGGCAGAAAAGGTGGGTCTAACACGAAGAAACTAAATTTATAATCAAGCAATAAAGAGTACAAGAGAAAAAGACAAGTGAAGTAAGAAAGCATTAAGACACAATTTATGCCCAACAAGCACGTACTGTATGTATGTGCATTTTTATAATCTTTATCATATGTACCACATGCACATTTATAATAATCAGCGGATATTTCCAAAATTTTGTGACCTGATGTACGTTAATAGTAAATTTGCCTATCAATTTTTAAAATTTTATATAATAAAAAGATATTGAAGATTTTATTTTTTGTATTATACCCTTTTGGCAAAATAAATTCAAAGATGAAATTATATTAAAAGAAAGTTCTAAAACCCTATTTACGTATTTACAAGTTAAACCAAGATATTTTGGTTATTTTTAAAAGAATCTTAACTCATAAGTAAATAAAATAGAAAATATCACATGACTCACATAATCTTCATTTTTATCGATATTAGTTAATTAGTATACAAAATTTTATACACTTTCTTGTGAGTATTTGAATTTTTTTTATATGCTTTTAACATCTTTATAAGCAAATAAAATTTATAATCAAAAAGTAAAAAGTTGAGATGCACTCAACTTTAAAAGTTTATTAGAATTAATAATTTTGTGTTGCCTAACGCAGGCCACTAGATTTTAAAAAAGACTAGCAATATCATGGCAACTACATAACTAAATTTGACCAAATTGTTTTTATATGTCTATGGAGCAAAATAAAACAATCTTTGTTGAATTTAGTTATATAGCTATTGTGATATCACTAGTGCTATTTTGATGCTACTAAAATCCAGTGATTCTGGCCTAACAATAGCAATGCTAAAGCATTTGAGCTACAGTTAGACCTCTCTAAATGCATAGCATCGGACCATAGTAGAAATTTCAAAAACATGTATTTAGAGAGGTTATACATTTAGAGAAGTAAAATCTATAAGTGTTATATTAAGTTGAATCGAAACAAAGCTATGCATTTAGAGAGATTTTACTTAGATAACATTAAGGGAGGTTGCATTTAGAGAGGTCCGACTGTAATTTATACAGAAGAGTTTATTACAAAATTGTAACAATGAAACAATCGAATGATAATGTTATACAATATACTGTATTAAGCTAATTGTGATAAAGAAATCATAATAATAACAAATAGGATTGTTAATAGAGTACTCCAAACTATAATAAAACATATAAACCACTCCAGTTTGAAACTGGAGTGGTTTATATGTTTTATTATAGTTTGGAGTACTCCATTAACAACTCTAATAACAAATGTTTTTCACACATATGTACATACATTTATACCCTTTAACAAATAGCCATTTTTGTTACTATAATTATTATTTGAGACTTCCTATTTCTAATTCAAAAGAAAAAGAAAAATTCTTACATATATATACATACATACTTTTTGACAAATAGCTATTTTTTGTTATGTTGATCATTATTTAAAATTTCCTGCTTTCTAATTTAAAAGAATATAAAAATGTGCATTTTATGATATCTTGACTTTGGGTTGCTTGATATACTACTATTAATAACATGTACATTAGTATTGTTTGCATTGTATCGCATTTTCCTTCAATTTTTATTCTTTTAGCTTTAAAAAACTTTAAATATAGTTTTTTTAACCTGCCACATATTATGGATTATAAATTACTCGAGCATGTAGAATACTTGGAATATCAAGATCCTGATTTTGATTACGAAATATAAGATAATAATGAAAGCTATCTTGAAAATATATTTGAAATACTATCTACTCCAAAAACCACAACTGATGAATGTATAACAGATAATGAATATGATAGTAACTACACTTTTGATGAAAGGGCATTGAACTATTCGAAAAATTTTGTAGTATCTTCAATTGAAAATTTAGAACAAAATGACAAAAGGGATATTAATTGGTTAACGTTAGATGATAACTTGCAGGCAGAAGTTGGGTCTATGTAAACTCTGCCAACAGATAATAGTAATATATTTGATTATGAAATAGGTAATGAAATGAATAGAAATAATCTAAACAAAAGTAATAAATGTTGTATTATTATTGATTATGTCAAACATCGGCAAATTTTATACATAGATATATATCGATTACTAACTGGTAAGATATATATCGATACTAATCACCCTTGCTGATTTCTATCGATAGTAATAGTAATCGATATATATCTGATATAAATATTAATTAATATATAGAGTGTTCCCAACTAAAAGGGCCCATTTTTACATATACTTTATTTTGAGTTATTTGAATTTAATCGTTTGTTTTGATTTTCGGACTGATCCGGGATTAATCAAATTTCACGATTTTGATTGGTTAAAGACGGTAGGTGACTATCGGGTAATCTCATGGCATGTTGACTTTACGCAGCCTCATACAATTTTTCTTTTTACAATATCTTGATTTTTTATTATACAAATCGACCTTCATTTATAATTAAAAAATGTCAATCATGTCAAAATTTATATGAATCTAACGAAAACTCAATTTTCAAAAAATTGTAAAAATGGGCCCTTTTAGTTGGGAATACTCCATATATCTGATATGATATCAATTAATAATTATTATATTCACATAATCATGCTCTTAGCAAATTTTTAAACGGTTTACAGGTTGTTGCAAGTTTTTGCAATTTAATATAAAATTTTATTTTTTTACTTATTATTATTATATAATATATTAAATTATTAAATATATAATATTCGCAAGTTTTCGCAATTTAATATAAATTTTATTTTTTTATTTATTATTATTATATTTTAAATATTACATATTTTATTATATATTATTATAAAAAAAAGCCAAAAAAAAAATAAATCCAAAAAAAATGAAACCAAAAAAATAAAAAAATGAAACCAAAAAAAATAAACTATTATATTCCTTATATTCGCTTATATTCGCTTATATTCGTTTATATTCGCTTATATTCATTTATATTTGCTACTTTTTGCAAAGTGCCAGAAAGTTAGATCGTTTTCTTGCAAAGTTCCGAGAGAAGTAAGGAATAAATAAAATAAAATAAAATTAAAAAAAATAAGTAAAAAAAAAAACAAACAAAAAAACAAACCTAAAAAAATAACAAAACAAAACAAAAACGAAAAAAAATAAATTATTATATTTCGCTCATATTAGCTTATATCGATTAAATTCGTTCATATTCATGACTTTTTGCAAAGTGCCAAAGATATTAGAATTGGTGTTCTTGTAAAGTGCTGGAAAAGTCAAATC
Organism: Gigaspora rosea; assembly: GCA_003550325.1. Classification (NCBI taxonomy): domain Eukaryota; kingdom Fungi; phylum Glomeromycota; class Glomeromycetes; order Diversisporales; family Gigasporaceae; genus Gigaspora; species Gigaspora rosea. The sequence goes on along the minus strand of QKWP01000504.1, from coordinate 107,071 downwards.
GTTTTCTTGCAAAGTTCTGAAAGAAGTAAAGAATAAATAAAATAAATTAAAATTAAAAAAATAAGTAAAAAAATGAAAACAAACAAAAGCAAAAATGTAAGCAAACTAAATAAAAAATAAACAAAGCCCAAATCTCCATTTTGAGTTTGTGTTCTTGCAATTCAGAAATCGGTGAAGGTTTTTGCAAAGTGCCAGAATAAAATAAATCAATAAAAATAAAAAAAAAACAAAAACAAATAGCATGAAACGAAAAAATAAATAAAACGAAACCTTGCAAAAACTTGCGAAACTTGCGAAACTTGCAATCTTGAACTTTCAAAATTGCTGAAGAAAGTAGTTGTGTGTTTTTGCAAAGTGTCGAAAGGCTGAGTTAGCTTGCGCAAAGTGTTGAAAGTTATTGGATTTCTTGCAAAGTACTAGTAGTAAAGTGTAAAAATAAAATAAAAAAAATTAAAAAATAAAAAAAAATAGAAATAAAAAAAAAACAAAACTAAACTAAAAAAATAAAACCAAACCAAAAAAAACAAAAGGAGAATGAAAAAACAATATAAAATTGATAAAAGATCTAAATTATAAACAAAAAAAATAAACAAAGATCTAATCTGATCTTGTAGTACAATCATCGAAAATCATCAAAACATTTTAAAAATATTAGTCCTTGATATGATCCAGGTTACAGATTGTCCTAAAATATTTCAAAAATATTCAAAATATTAAAAATAAAAAAGAAAAAGGGGGAGAGTGATAAAAGGAAAAGAGGGTATAAGGCTAAAAGGGGTAAAAGGCAGAGAGGAGTAAAAGGCAGAGAGGAGTAAAAAGAAGAAGGGCAAAAATCATTCAAAATGGCCTTTTTTTTAAGTTTTTTTGCACATTTTGTGGAATATATTTTTATGATCCATGGCAGTTTATGGATCAAATAGGCTTAAGAAAGTTTGAACTTTGTTTTTTTTTATCTGGTGATCCAGTTTGAAATTTTTGTAATGTGATCAAAACACTATGTAATTGTTAAAAATCTGCTAATCATTATATATTGTTTCAAATAATTACGATTATAATTGATTTATAGATATATAACGATTTATATAAAAATGATATATATTAATTATAGATATATATCGATTTTTATCCAATTAATCGATATATAATGATATTTTATAATTGATATAAAATGATTAAGTGCTATATATCGATCAATATTTATATATAACATTTGCTAATGAAGAGCATCTTCAACATTGTTTAAACCCTAAATATAGACTAGTTAAGCACTTGTAGGAGTTTGGGAATTGGACTTTTAGGCTATTGATGTAGCAATTAAAGCAGAAACAAAAAATGCAATAAATAATTTAGGTATTTGCACTAGTTATTAAACTTTTGATCAGAATAAACTTCATTTATCTAGAGTAAAACAAAATGTATCAATTGAGAAAAGTTGGATTTATAGACAAAGATGTATGTTTTACAGTTCTGATAAATATTTTTTTAGTTAAAGAGAATGTTGTAGACAAAATTAATAGAATATATTAGAGTAAAATATTTGTATTCCTTGTGCTGGGTTAAAAGTTTGTCTAGCATTTACTGTAAGAGATAATGAATTTGTCAAATCATCTACAAGTCAAAAATAATTAAAATTTATTTGATCTTGCTGTTTGACAATGAAGGTGAGCATTTTTTTCAAAGAAAAGGAAGAGGTTTACTACAATTTTACTGTATTGAAAACATGTAAATAATAATCAAAACTTACTTCGCCTTTTAGGACAATGGATTCAAGAAATGGCAACAGACCAAGATCAGAAACTTCAAGTTATACTTTTAGAAAAAATCTAGTTAGCAGTTATTAGATTTTTAAATAAAAAGGTAGATATTTCCAAAGTATCAATGAATAGTATAGATAAAGACCAAACTGAAAAAATAAATCCACTAACATATTTTGAAATCAAAACAGCTCTTCGTATAAAAAAAGCTAATTTATATAAATTAGAAATAAAAACTTATAATTAATTATTCGCAAGAATTAGAAGAAGCATTAGAAATATTGTTTGAAGATTAAGATCGAAGGTGCATGTCTAAAAAAAATACTTAACACACCAAATACTTTACAAGAATTTTATGATGCATTTCCTAAATTGATAAAATAGTTTCATCATTTTTATTTCACAAAAAAATAGGAGATAGTACAAAAAAAGCATATATAATGTGGTTTGATTCCAACAGAATTTAATTTCACCAGAGCTATAAAAATTTCAACATTTATAATGTCATTAATTTTTCAATAGCATTTCCAGGTATCAATATTTGGCTTATACATATAATGAGTTCTCTTTGTAGAAAACCTAAATAATTAAATTCACTTTATACAATTTTATGCATAGCAAATATCATTTCTCATACAAATCGTTATGAATGAAAGTTAGAAAACAACAACTTAATGATATTGATTTATCAAAAAAATTGTTGCATAAAGAAAATATTTAGAACCTGTGCATAATAGATAATATTGACTTTAAAGAAAGCATATTTGTATATAATAACATATTGATGTTCCAAGGCATACAGCACATGCCACATTAGAATAGTTTTTCAATTCAAATTACACAGTCTTTATCTAGTATTGCTAAGCAATATAGTTCAACTTATAATTATAAATTTTGGGTTAGGATATCTGATTTTACAAAAATGAACTTCAAAAATTCAAAAATATTTTTAGTTTTTATTTAGATTCTAATAATAGTTTTAATGTTTTTAAATTGCAACAAAAAATAAAAAAACTATTCAAATGGGATGCTTAGTTGATCTGCCAAACATAGTTATTTTAGAACCTGGTGCAAATCCTTGCAATGATGAAAATGTTCATAATGCAGCGAAAATGTACAATAATGATGTAGGGCTTGACTGTACAGGAGGTCATTATTTAGCATGTGATGAATCTATTTTTCAACGGCTTGTAAAATTACATAAAACTTACCAGAAATAATATTGTTTTTGGTGAATAGTATACCTCAAAAATAATGTGTACTACATTAATTCATCTTTTTTTTTTGCTTATAGAATTTTTTAAATTAGCTGTTATTCTAGAAGTATCTTATCTAGATAAACTTGAAAAAGTAGTTGATTATACAGCTACATGCTGTGTTTTAGAATTGTTGTGGGTTGCTGTAGGTAATGCTCTTAGTTAGTATGCAAAAAACTAAACTATAAGAATGTGTGATATTCCAAATGACAATAATAATATAGTAAAAGTTTGGTATTTATTTTTTTGTTAGACAGGTATATGGTTAGAACATAAACTTGGAATCTGCTATAAAAACTATAAAATGCAAATAGAAAACCTTATCTCATTTGCACCATTTTTTCCAGCAGTAAGACATAGTAATTATACACAATCTGTTACATATTTTTTGTTATATGTTGGAAAATCCAATTTTGCAACAAATACTTCATCATGTTTGTTCTGTGAATTTAACATGCTCTGGCCATTGTTTTGCCTTTGATAAGACCCTTGAAAGGTTTGAAGTTAAATTTGTAAAACAGAATATCGGACCAACCTTTTGATCACATGAAGATTTAAAGTTTAAAATTATTTCATTACAAGCAGAACAATGATAGTTAAACTTGCTTTTAAGTGAGTATATTGATGAAGGTTTATTAATTCTAGAGATTGATCTACTAAATCTCATGAGTAAGCCCTTCAGAATTTAGCAGATCAATTATTAAAAGCATTCAATCAGCCAGATCCCACTTTGTACAAACTTTTCAAAGAAATATCTCAAAATACTAATAAAGGATTTCAACGCCTTTTTGAGTATTACAACAATAGAAAAAGGCAGTTACAAGATATTTATAAACAAGATATTGAAAGTTAATAAAACGTAATACATCAGGCAGACATAGTCTAAAAGTTGTTATTAAATCCTTTGCACAACAACAAAAGAATCAAAAACAGAAAAAAACCTTCATCTAACAAGAAAACTGAAAAAATACAAACTAAAAAAATAATAATGATATTAACAAGATAATTTTTTCTTGTTATAAGAAATGAATTAAAAATAATTGATGTTATTTGATATTTAATACATTTACTGAACTTTATTAATCTTACAAATTAAATCAGTCTTTAGACAAAAATTTGAAATACATTGTATGGTAAGGAATTTAAAGAAAAGAATATTAGCAAAAAAAAATAAAAAATAAAAAATAAATACTTATTGAAGTTTGAATAGTTTTATATTCATAAACTGTTGTGTAATTAAAAATCATAAGAAATATAAATAAGATAGCGATAGATATCAAATTTTATATGATTGTTTTATTATGTAATTAAGTCAAATATTGTATGATAAGTTATGAAATAATTAATTTTAAGGAATATAAGAAAATAAAAAGAAGGGTTACTCTTCGCTTTTTTAAGAAATATTAAAAAATAATCGATAAAATTTATATTTGTGTTGAAACATTAGTAGTTACTCTTGATTTGCTACTAAATATATTTATAACCAGTAAGAGTTATATTAGCGAATTATATATACATAATCTTACGTAAGATATGAGGTGGAGTCAATAGAAATGGAACAAATTTATTAGATAGATTTGTCCCATTTTTATTGACTTCACCCCATATTATGGTCTGTAATATTACAAAAATCTTACGATCGATGCAGTATAGTACGTAATATATTACCTTATATTATGGTAATATTACGGTCATTATTTTGAAATATTTCGAATATATTACGAAATATTGTAAATTAGACTAAAACAAACCAAATTACTCTTCTCTACAGGGGTTGCGTACTCATACAGATCAATAAACTAATATGCACAAGAGGAGATATTTTGATATTTTTGCATTGTTTCGCAATATTTTGCAAATTTTTACAAATTTTTAAAATTTTTTAAAAAATAAATAAACGATATACATATTCACATAATCATGCTTTTTTACAGCTTTTCGCAATATTTAACACAGTTTTGCAATTTAATATAAAATTTTATATTTTTTATTTATTTTTTTTTCATCTTAGACCCAACGCACCTCTTCTATGTATCCCTCCTGACAACCTTTCCACCTTATCTCCAATATCCCATCTGGCTTGCCTTACGCTGCCCAAACAGTTCTTTTCTAATAGGGTTTTGGCTGCTCGGAGTTCAATGACGATGAGTGCTTTATCCGGCTTGCCTTTCGCCATCCAAATGTAGGTTTGCACCAATGTTATTTATACTTCCTGCAGGATCGTCTGATCTTTCTCGGTCCGACTCATGTGGGTACGTAATCATTATACCTGGGATGCCGCCATCAAGTTCATGCCTCATTGGACCGACCTTATATCTTGTATGACTTTGGTTATTCCTAATCAGGTTCTGACTTTCAAATTCAATTTACCGCCATGCAGTATTGAACCGGCAATCTTTGATTGGAGACCTGAGAGTATAACCACTATGCTATTGACCTGCAGGTCATTTTTTATTTATTATTATTATACATTATATTTTACATTTATTAAATATACGTTTTTAATTAATATTATATACTTTTATTATATATAAACTACTTTCGCACTTCATCACATCTAATTCTATTACTATATACAAAAAACTACCCTAAACACTTATTTTCGCTCACCCCTAGGGTTCCGCAATTTGATTTGATTTTCAAATATTTGAATCAAATATTTGATCAAATTCAAATTCAAATTTGACTATATTTGATTTGATCAAATTCAAATCTGTTCAAATTTGATTTAATTTGACAAATATTTGATTTGATTTGAAAATTACTATTAAAAATTCAAATTCAAATCAAATTCAAATTCAAATATTTGAATCAAATCAAATTCAAATCAGGGTCAATTTGATTTGATCAAATTCAAATTGACCCAATATTTGATTTGATTTGAATTTGAGGAACCCTACTCACCCCACAGTTAGCTATAAAAAAATAAACTATTATATTCCTAATATTCGCTTATATTCGCTTATATTCACTTATATTCGTTTATATTCACTTATATTCGCTCATATTTGCTTATATTTGCTTATATTCGCTTATATTCGCTACTTCTTACAAAGTGCTAGAGAAATTAAAATTAATGTTCTTGTAAGTGCCAGAAAAGTCAGATTGTTTTTTGCAAAGTTCCAAAAGAAGTGAGAAATAAATAAAATTAAAATTAAAAAAAAGTAAAATAACAAACAAAAACAAAAAACAAACCTGAAAAAATATCAAAAAAACAAAAACGAAAAAAATAAACTATTATATTTGCTTATACTTTACTGAAACTTAAAAAAAAGTATATATGTTTTTATAATAAAATAATAATATTTTGAAAATATAATAAATATGCTTTTATATAAAAAAATATTTTAATAATGTTTTTATAATATATTAATAATATAATAAAAATTTTAAAAATAAAATAAAAATTTAAATCTGTTTCAAAAATATTATAAAATTATTATAAAAACATTATTATTATATTTTAAAAATAGTTTAAAATAAATTGTTTAAAAATATTTTAAAATATTATTTTAATATTATTAAAAATATTATAAAAACATTATTGCTATATTTTAAAAATACTTTAAAATAAATTTTTTAAAAATGTTTTTAAAGCATTATTTTAATATTATCAAAATTATTATAAAAACATTCTTATTATATTTAAAAATAACTTTAAATAAAGTTTTAAAAATGGTTTTAAAACATTATTTTAATATATTAAAAATATCATAAAAACATTATTATTATATTTTAAAAATAGTTTAAAATAAGCTTTTTAAAAATGTTTTTAAAACATTATTTTAATATTATCAAAATTATTATAAAAACATTATTATTATTATTTAAAAATAACTTAAAATAAACTTTTAAAAATGTTTTTAATACATTATTAAAAATATTGTAAAAATATTATTATTATATTTTAAAAAAAAATTTAAATAATTTTTTTAAAATATTTTTAAAACATTATTTTAATATTATTAAAAATATTATAAAAACATTATTATTATATTTTAAAAATATATTAAAATAAGTTTTTTAAAAATATTTTTTAAACCAAAATTATTTTTAAAAAATGCTTATATCTCGTAATTTTGCTTATGAAACCATCCTTCGTATTTTAACAAAAAATCTTTTTTGCAAGATTTTGGGGTAAACACATTTGTCTAAATCATTATATTATTGATTTGTTTTATTTATATTATATTTAATATTATAAAATATATTATAATAGAATATATTTATATAATATAAATATTTATATTATACTATAAATATGAAATTTATTTAGTTTAATAATGTTTTAAAAATGTTTTTATTAATATTACTAAAACAGTTTTAATATATATCATTTATATTATTATTATTAACTTATAACTAGTAATTATTATGTTTTTTAAAATATAATAAAAACATAATAGATATATAATCATAATATTTTTAATTTTTTTATAGTTTCAGTAAAGTATTTGCTCATATTCATTTATATTCGATTATATTCGTTCATATTTATGACTTCTTGCAAAGTGCCTGAGATATTAGAATTGGTGTTCTTGTAAAGTGCCAGAAAAGTCAAGTCATTTTTTTGCAAAGTTCTGAAAGAAGTAAAGGATAAATAAAATAAAATAAAATTAAAAAAATAAGTAAAAAAAAAAGAAAACAAAAAAAAACAAAAATGTAAGCAAACTAAATAAAAAAATAAACAAAGCCCCAAATCTCCATTTTTCTGAAGTAAGAGTTCATAATCTTGCAATTCAGAAATCGAAGGTTTTTGCAAAATGTCAGAATAAAATAAATTAATAAAAATAAAAAAAAACAAACACAAAAAAATGAAACGAAAAAATAAATAAAGCAAAACCTTGCAAAAAATTGAGAAAACTAGCATTCTTGAAATTTAGAAATTACCAGAGAAATTAGTTGTGTGTTCTTGCAAAGTGTCGAAAGGCTAAGTTGGCTTGTGCAAAAGTGCTGAAAAGTATTGGATTTTTTGCAAAGTGCTAGTAGTAAAGTGTAGAAATAAAATAAAAAAAAATTAATAAATAAAAAAAATAAAATTAAAATTAAAAAAAAAACAAAACTAAACTAAAAAAAATGAAACGAAACCAAAAAAACAAAAGGAAAACAAAAAAACAATGTAAAATTAATAAAAAATCTAAATTATAAACAAAAAAAATAAACAAAGATCTAATCTGATCTTGTAGCACAATAATAAAAAATTATTAAAACATTTCAAAAATATTAGTCAAACGTGTTCTTGATATGATCCAAATTACAGATCTACTGACCCAAAATATTTCAAAAGTATTCGAAATATTAAAAAAAAAAGAGAAAAAAAAGAAAGAGAAAAAAGAAAAAAAAGAGAGAGGAAAAAAGGGAGAGAAGAGTAAAGGGAAGAGGAGTAAAAGGGAGAGAGAGGTAAAAAGGAAAAATGTCAAAAATTGAGCAAAACGGCTTTTTTTTTTAAGTTTTTTTGCACATTTTGTGAATATATTTTTATGATCTATAATAGCTTACGGATAAATGAGCTTAAAAGATTATGAACTTTGTTTTTTTTTCTATCTAGTGATTCAGGTTGAAATTTTTGTAATATGGTCAAAACACTATGCAATTGTTAAAAATCTGTTAATTGTTATATATTGTTACAATTAAAATCATACATCAGCAAATTTATAATAGCGTAATCTTACATAAGGTCTTACGAACCATAATATAATCAAAATATTGCATAATATATTTCGAAATATTTCAAAATATCAAATTTTCGAAATATTATGAAAGTAATTCCAAAATATTTCGAAATATGTTACGAAATATTTCGAACCCTTTCAAAATATTTTAGAACTAGAAAACCAAGCTGGATCAGTAGATCTGTAACCTGGATTGCGCATTAGACTAATTTTTCAAAATAGTTCAAAATAGTTTGACAATATTCAAATTCTGTACTATAAGAACAGATTAGATCTTTTGTTTATAATTAGATCTTCTATTTTGTTTTTTTTTCATGACACAAATGAGAAATTCTTAAAAACAGTATCAGGTATTTTAAAAATATATCATGTGACTTTACAAAACACCCATAGTGCCTGTCCATACATCAATTTTGTATATTAAATAAGAAAGGACAGCTCGTAATAACATGAAGATTCTTTTAAATTTTATTTCTAACTATTATCTAAATTCTATATAAAAAGATATCAAAGGTTAAAAAACATATTTAAAGTCTAGAGTAAATTATTTTTGGTTTTATTTTTTTTTAAAAAATTTTTTTATTGATATACAGGGAGATGTGGGTATTGTGGCCAGGGGGGTATTGTGGCCAATCCGTATATCTTGTGATCTAGTAATCAGAATCGAATGGTATAAAATTTATCTGATTCTGACTGCTACAATGTAAGATATCGTTACTCAAGCAAATCACGAGAATTCTTTATTTAAAGTTTTAATATAAAATACACGTAACATGGTATAAACAGGTTTCTGTACTAAGTCAATCGACCCTTCACTTTCGTGAAATTCAAATAACTTACTATTAAGTACTTTTAAAAGAAATGAAAGCATTATACAAGTCACTCTCTTCATAGTGAACTCTCGTTATAGTACAGTGAAGATAAATGCAAAACCAGTCTATATAAAAATCCTCTCGATATAGTGAACTTACTAATAACTTCTTGGTATAATGAAGTTTTTAAAAATTTTTATTATGGAACGGATCACTTCACTATAACGAGAGTGACTTGTAATAGTAACCCATTTTATATTTGCCTGTTATGTAAAAATTTCGATCAATAGTGCACGAACAAATTTGACGCGATAACAAATAAAAAATAAAATGATCTTACGCGAGTTATTTAAAAGCAAAATTATCTATCTCCACGTAATTAAAAACTTGTAATGTTTCCTTTTTAAAACCTGCATTATAATACTATAATACCGTTAATAAAATAATAGTTAACACGTTACATAATCAAGTTCATTATATTGTCAACCACAGCAATAGTCGTTTCAACTATAAGGTGTAGAAGTCTAATTGAATAGTACCAATTTATTAATACCATTTAATATTCAATATTACTTAATATTACAATATTACTTAATATTACAATTTTACATACTCGCTTTATTTTATTCCTCTAGTAGTTATATAAAATGCAACAAGTTTCTGCTAATAAACATGATAAATATAGTTAACGTAAAACATTCCTTGTTGCACTTAATGAGTACAAAAATTATCCCACTAATTTTAAACGTCCCAATGTAAGCGCTATTGCAGAAAGCTATGGAATTCCTAGAACCACTTTTCGCCGCGCAATAAAAAATGATAGCCCGCCTAATTGTCGAGGCCCACCTACTATTTTAAATGAGCATGAAGAAAACCAGCTTGTCGGATATTGCATTAACATGCAAAAGCTTGGGTTTGGTTTAACCCGGTCCGGTGTCAACCATTGTGTAATGGAAATAATGCGAAAAAACAAAAGGCCACATCCATTTGCTGATAATGGGTCAGGTCGGGATTGGTGGACCCGTTTTATGAAAGATCATCCTGAGCTTTCATTTTGCGTTCCCCAAGAGTTGTCCGAAGCTCGGGCACAAAGAGCAAACCCAGTTATTGTTAGAGACCATTTTAATAAACTCAAACAAATAATTGATGAAAATTCACTTACCGCCATGCAAATTTGGAACATGGATGAAACTGGGTTTGTTCTTGTGCCCAAGTTGGAAAAGGTCATCGCAAAAAAAGGTTCACGTCAAGTCCATAAAGTTGCACATGGAAATTCACACGAACATATTTCTGTTGCCCCCACAATCTCAGCTGCCGGGTCGTACATTCCACCTTTAATTATTTACAAAGGTGTTCGTGTAATTCCTGGATTGTTAGAAGGTGCACCTCCAGGAACTGTAATGGGTTTCACAAGTACTGGATATATGTGCGAAGACCTATTCCAAATGTTCCTTACCCATTTTAACAACTCAATTCCGCCTACCCGTCCAGTTCTACTAATTCTTGATGGCCACAAAAGCCATATAAGCTACATGTGTGTTGATTTTTGCCGTAAAAATGGAATTCTTCTTTATGCGCTTCCGCCCCATACGACGCACATTTTACAGCCTTCTGAAATTCCTTTCGCCAAATTAAAAAACGAATATGCAAAGGAATGTGACAAATACAAAAACCATAATAATGGCAAAATAGTAACAAAACATACCTTCGCGAAAGTTTTGGGGCCAGCTTTTCTCGAAACCTATACACCATTAGCCATTCGTAACGCCTACAAAACTACAGGAATATGGCCCTTTAATCCTGAAGCTATTAGTTCAGAACGCTTGGACCCTTCCTTGACAACAGAACGATTTGATATTGTACCTTCAAATAGCCAACCACCTTCGTTATACTCAGATAGTCAACCTCCCACACAATTGAATGAGTCACTTTTACAATTGCCTACCCACCCGTATCATCTTCGCCTTACGCGTTCAAATGCTCTCCTGTTAGAAAAAGAAAACGAGATTCTTTTAAGTGACAATAATTTTCTTAAAAATGAAAATGAAATATTAAAACTTCAATTTGCAGCAATGAAAGAAGAATTAGAAACTTATAAGAATCCAGGAACATGCTCTCTACGTTCTGCTCTCAAGTACCGGTTCCTCAGACTTTACATGCCGAAGCACAAAAGGATCCCTTAGATCCACACGAATTCGAGTTACCGTTCCCTAAAAAAAGAAAAACACTTCCATTTTCGCGGCTTCTTACTTCTGAAGAAAGTTGGCAACAGCTAAAAATAGCAAACGAAGAAGCGACCAAAAAGATCGAAGAATCTAATCGGAAAAAGGAATTAGCGATTCAAAAAAAAGAAGAACGAGAACGAAAAAAACAAGAAAGAGAGGAACAGAAAAAAAAGAAAACAGCAAAAACAAAAGGGAAGTAGTACCGTATATCACGGCTAAACTACTCTCTCTTGTGGAATCTTACAGTTTTAACTTGTGCATCTTATAGCTGTATAGTGTACAACTGTTGTACTACTATGCTAAATACTGTATTGCTGTATTGGTAATAACAATACAATAAATACCTAATAAAAGTTATTTAGACATGCTGTTGAGAATTCTGCAAGGGTGAGTGGTTTGACCTGTGAAATACGGTAAAATACAATAAAAAAAATTTTTTTTGAAATTGGCCACAATACCCCCCTCCCCCTAAAATCCGATTGTTACATTCTCTTTGCATACTAATTATTTATGTCTAAAAATGTATATGGTATGAAGATCTTTTTTATAGTATTCTATTTTATATCGAGTATAGTTCAAATAGCAACTACTATATAAAAATCTACATGCTTGGCAAAAAAGTTTTACTAGTAGAAACTTTAACCTGGCCACAATACCCCCATCTCCCTTATATACTAAAATAGATGCAATATCTCTATTTGACCAATAATGATTAGCAATGTACAGAACATTTTCTATAACTGGTATAATCTAATTAGTAAAAAAAAACAGGTTCAAAACAAAATAAGTATATTTGATATAAAGGTAAATTTTTAAAGAACAAGTTTAAAAATATATAGAATCTGCAATAGTTAATATATAGGAAACTAGCATAAACTAATTATAGTTTTTCTTGGTTTTAAATAAAATTTAGTATATATTTTATTTAAGTTTATGCAAATTGGTTTTTAGTTCAAGTAAACTTAACTTGAAATTAAAAAACTAGATGATAATAATATAGTTGTTGGACGAAACTATGTGATGCTAATTGTTATACATTGAAGCTTAATAAAAACTAGAATAAATTTTTAGGTCTTTGTATTTTATTACAGGTAATAATTAATATCACATGGTTTCATCTAACAACTATAGAGGCACTGATATTTATTACCTAATATTTATTTACTATAGGGGCTTACCCCACCCCTAGATAAGATCTATAAATAGAATTTTAGCCAATCAAATTTAACTAAGGTAAGATTTTTCTTGACCCTCCTACTCTAAAATATTACTCAATAAATGTTAGTGCCCTAGTCAAAAAGCAAATTTAAATGATTGAATTTATAATTTCAACCATTATCAATTTTTTTAACAATTTTTCTAATATTGATATTAATAAGAAATTACAACAGACAAAATAAAAGAGCAAATAAAGAGTATGCTCAATAATATCGAAATTATCATGAGATCCTGACTGAGCAAAATGATAAATATCATATTCAATACCAAATAAGACTATTAAGAATAAAAATACCATATTTTTGTGTAATAATGCACATGTGTGTTATTTCAAAATTGCCACTTTTTTAAAAATTGCCTATTTGCCTCAAAATAACACACATGTGCGTCTAGAAATAACACACCCTCCTCTCCTAAGAGTTTCACTATAAATATAATTATAGTCATATCTTTTTAAATTTTGGTAATATTGATCTGAAATATCGCACATGTGCATTTCGAAATAATGCACAGGTGCTTGAAATAATATACAGAATTACATAAAAATACAGTAATTAATATGGTATTTAATTCAAAAATTTTAAATGCAATGATGAAAACTGTATATGCCTATTAAACAAAATATCCAATGTAGTTTAATTCAGAATATCGAACAAGAATAGTAAAGCCAATGAAATTCAAAATTGAATAACAGAATTTTCGTAAACTTTGAGTAAATGGCTTTGTAAAGCTTGTACAGAATTTTTTTGATTTGAAAATTGTTACTCATATTTTTGCAAGTTAGAATTCAAGCCTGATAAGTTTCTAATTATTTTATAAATTTATATATTTGGTAAGAACTATTTTATCTTATATATATCTTATTATTTAACTTAAATAGCATATATATAGTAAAGTTTTAATATATGCATAGTAAACTAATATATATATCTATATTGTATTTGATAAATAAGTTTTTAATACTCTTATATAACTATTGGAGATCCTATATCTTTTTAAACTTGTTTTTTAATGAAATTGCTATTGTTAATTACCTTTATCTTTTTATTAATTATATAATATACTGTTATTTTGTTGTGGAACCAGTTTTTTATTATACGGTTTCTAGTTAATATATAGTAATATTTTAAACTAATAATATTATTTTATATGAGAATTCATTGAACTGAAATCTGATAAATTGACTTGACTTTTTTAAATATCTAGATAATAATTTTTCAAAAAAAAACACGCATACTGCATATAAAGAATTCTGTTTGAATATTATAATTTTACAAAAATCCTTTATTTTTATATCAAGATTTTACCTTGTTTGTCTATTAGGCTAAAATTTTTGGTTAAAATGTCTTACAAAGATGCAAGTAATTATATGATTTTATTTTTATTAAGTAAATTTCTTGAATAAATGGCCCAGTCAATTATATATGCTTTTTAGACAATCTTAATGTTAATGAAATGATTGAAGAGGACTTACTTTGTACAGGTGCTCTTATTTTTTCTTTTAAAAATAAAATATTTTACTAAATATTAAAAATAGATTTCTTTTGAAATATTGAAATTCTTTAGAACATCAAAAATCTATTGAAAATATCAGATTGATTAATGAATTAAAAATTTTAAAAATGTTAAATAATTCCTTATTTTCTTGCCAATATTTCTTATTTAAATTGTTTTTTTATTAAACAAAAATATGAATGTGTACCATAGGAAACTCATGAGAAAAAATGGTATAATTTATTGATTGATGTTTGTTAGATTAATGAAAATAATTTTTACCTTTTCTTTCTTTTGAAAAGCTATTTTATTATAAAATTATGAAAAAGCAATTATAACTTTGGATTATAAAAATGCATTAATCCAAGAATATATGAATATTCCTAATTATTATTTTTTTCTAATGAACATTTTTAAAATACTAATAATGATTATTTTTATGGCTATCTATTTAGAAAACCAACATGATGAGATCAGTGTTGGAAATCATATGTTCATAGTGTCACAGTGAACATAAATTTTTTTAAAAAATCAATGTTTTTATATTTTATGTTCACAAGTATGAACATAAAAAATCAAAAATTTTATATTTTATGTTCACATAGTATGAATATAAATTTTAATTTTTATAATTTCTTATTCATAATTTATTAATATAAAGATTATATTTACCATATATTTCAAAAATAAACTACTTTTTTTGAACGATTTTGAACACAAAAAATCTGTGAGTAGCTTATTTTTAGATATAATCAACTTTTGGTTAATTGCAAATAGTTATTATATTATAAAGTCTAAGTTCTACTATGTGAACATATTTATTTTTGATGTGAACATTATAAAAAAATATTATGTTCACAAAAATCATAAAATTTTTTTTGAATTTCCAACACTGGATGAGATATCTTTGTTAAAAACAGAAAACTTTCATCTGAATGAAGAACTTGATCAAATCAATCGTCAGAGTAAAAAGCAGAAAGAGCCTTTTTTTTATAGTGAAGTTATTTGTCTGAGTGATGCACTTAAAGAGCAGAAAAGGTATGCTTTCCAAATTTATAATCTTTAAAGTTAAATTTTCAAGAGATTATTACAATAACAATTTTATTATTAAAGGTTGAATAACTGTTAATCAGAACATATCAATAACTTTGGTACTATTATATTTGGTTTATACAATAAAATTCATCAGCTCAAAAAGAATTGGACAAGAAGAATTCATAGAATATAAACTGGTTGATGTTCTTTATGTTAGTGATTTTTTTTTGATTATTCAATCTTTGCTTTATTGTTCTTTGAAATAATAAGGTTTGAAAATAAAGTTTTTTTCTTAAAATAGATACATTTAATTTCCATCAAAGCAATTATAAGTAATGTTCAAAAATAAAAATACTAATGAGTCACAACTATTCATTAAGAAAAAATATAAGTATGCAAAAATTCAAGAAATGCCAACAGAATAGGGATATGAACTTTATAAGTTGCATTATTTAATTTTTTTATATAGTTTACAATACTTTTTCAGAAGATTGGGTACTTTAACTCTTAGATGGATCAGAATTTATTGGACTGTATTTTACTTGTTTATCTTTTTTATTTTTATTTATTTATTGATTGTGTTTGAATTATTTTATGATAGATATGTTTTCACGATTGTATTTGAACTCAATAATTTTACAATCAACTAATAAATTTAGTTTAATTTAGTCGAAATTACTCAAATTTTACACTAGTGCATTATATTTAAATTTTCAATATTAAAATATTTTAGTAATGTGGTCCAAAATTTATCGATCATGGGTTAGCTATTCAAAATGACTAAAAATTGAATTTGATTGGCTAATGAACAATCAAATAATGCTAATCATCAAATTATAAAACTGGGAACTGCTGGATAGATAGTTTTTTTTATCAATTATTAGTTAATTCAAATAAGTAAATTGGGTCTAAGAATAATTACAAGAGGTGCACTTAAGGAGGTCTTACTATATATAGTATACTGATAGTTTGATTTTAAAATTATTGTTGTTGCTAAATTCTTTTTTTTTTGCTATTAGGTATTAGCTTTTATTCTAGAATTTGGATCTTGGATCGAAAATGTCTTTTCTTATATAGCAAATATAAGCAATATAAATTTCATAATTTTCTGTCCTTTTGCTATATTGCAATTATTAATCTATGAAAGATTTGAGGCTCTTGTATTCGGTTTAAGATTTGTGATTTCAGTATGGAATTGGTATTCATTTATCAGTATTGGTTGGTTTTCTTATTTGAATTACATTGTATTATTTTATTTTAATCTGTAAAAATGCAGTAACGTGATTATAGATTTGGTTCACATTAATCTAATTTAGACCGATAGTCATCAAAATTCTAATTTTGGCCAGAAATTAAGTATTTATAACAGATAAAAAAGGAATTAGATTCCTAAGTTGACAAGGTTCACAAGTCATATCACAGCACTTTTATTGGTCAAGCCAAATGTAAAATAGCATAACTGTTGAATTAAATATTCGTCATTTGCGCAATCATAATCTCATAATTTTTTAAACCATACTTTTCATTCATTTATTTTAAATTTATTATTATTTTGCTTTCCTGTTCAGATGTAAATACAAATATTTATATACAGTGTTAATTTTTCAATTTTATTATTAAATAAGTAGTATTTTTATGATCACTAATATATTGAATAATAACTATATCTCATGAAGACTCCATTAAAAAAAATAACAAATCAACATGTGATCCCAACAATCAACTGCAAAAATTTTTTATTTGATATTTTTATCAAATTTAATTATGATACCTTTGCTCAAAGTGGTTTAGTTTAAACTACAAAAAAAGTGATATATATTGGCTAATGAATAATCAAATAATATTGATCATCAAAATACTAACAAGTAAATTGGATATATGTCCAATAAGGATTGTCTTACTGTATAGCCATTAGATAGAAATAAGCAATTGTCCTAGAATTTGATCTTGGATTAAAAACATCTTTTCATATATGACAAATATCTGCTATATTGTATATTTTATTTATCCAATAAATACAAACCAGAATTATTGCTAATATAAATATATTTACTTTAAAATTATAAATTTTACTACATTTGATACTGCATAAAATAAATTATATTATATATTTTATCTCAAAAAATATGGATAATTTAAATAGTAAAACACATTGTGAATTGCACTAAAATAGTTACTAGTTGCTGAATGTTTTAGTGTGCATTTTTAGCACAGCTAAAGGGTTCACAAGCACAAATTCATACAATCACATTCCACATTTAACCCAAATGTTGAAGTTTGCAAAAACAATAGCTCAATATGAAAGTTATTTTATTTTTAAAAAACAATAAAAATAATAAAAATTACTCTTATCATGAATATGTAGTATATTATATATACAGTACCATAGTAATTTCTTTGCAAACAATATTAGTAATAGAAGTAATTTTGTAATAACATATAATCTTCTTAAGCAAAGACATTTAGAAAGCAATATAAAGTTAAAGTTAACAATTGTACATTACTATAGCTTTAATAAATAAAATTAGTATAAGTTTTTTAATATTTTTTTTAATAGAACAAAAAAATATTACTCAAACCTATTTTGACTTGTTAAAAGAAAGTTTCAAAAACTTTACAAAAGCATACATATTTATCTCTAGTATTAATTAAAGCAAATAGAAAATTCGGATGGACAAAATTTGATTCTTCGCAAAATGCTAAAACAATTTCAGCAGTACAGAACATTAAAAATGTATGTAAAAAATATTTTAAAGCATTAAGAATAATGGAATAATACCAATTTCATTTATTAATTTAAATTTATTAGTGGTCTACAAATAGCAATAAATTATATCTGCTATTAGAAATTACATTGAAAATGCTCCAAATATAGAGCTATCTATATACTAATGATTCTTTTTATTCTTATATAATTGATACTGAAAATATCAAGGATCAAAAAACTAGTTTGTTTAAGAAAAAAAAGACCTTGATGAGTGGAAAAAATTAAATGAAATAAACTTACCAAAAAAAGAGTTACTATTTAATCAACAAGCTATCAAAGCTTGGTTTGAAGAAAATAAAAATGAGATAGAAAAAGATAGTAAACAACTAGTTCAAGATATTATGCATATTTGGAGTAATCTGTATTATCAGAAAAGATCAAGTCTTATAAATGAATTCATAATTATGCATGATATCTTGCCTTCAATCATTAATTTCATCTTACCTGATTTTTTAAGCATTGGGATCAAGTCCAAAGTCTTTTAGCAAAGAAACATAGAGTTCAAAAATTTGGTGATGTAATTGGATACATTATTAGAAATGATTAAACTCTTTTTGAAGTTTTATTTGTAGAAGTATCATATGGACCATTTTATAAAGATCTGAAACCCTATATAGATTAAGATAAAATAAAGTTAGATAAATTGGGTAAATAACTGAACTAGTAGATTATTGCATATAGAAGAAATCTAATCATTTTGGCCTATTTATTTCAAAATGAAAATTTTTTTTTATTTTATAGATAAAAAATTTTCACCTGTATATAGAAAATTATTAATTGGACATATTTGAATTCTATTGTTTAAATGTTCTTATAATAATTTATACAATTTTTTTCAATATTATAGGAAATTCGAGTATATTTATCTCATATATTTGATTCATTTAATAACAATGATAACAATACAAAGTTTAGTAATTTAGAAGCAAATAAAATAAAAACATTTGCTTCCCCTTTAAAAGCTTCCAAATAATTTTCTACAGTTGTATTTTGGTGTATTTGCCTTATTAAATGATAAATAAAAAATATGTTAAAACGAGACTAATTTATTGGCATATATATACACTTCAATAATATTTTCAAATAAAGCAATTTTGGCTTTCGAATTATAATAATTCACAAAGATATGACCATTAACCTTATTTAAGAATTAAAAAAATCTGCTTCAAAATTTTGAAAGTGATCAGAAGTACTGTATGCTTTCAAAGGTACTGGATTTCTTTGTTTAGAATTATTTAATTTTTTTTAGAAGTTAATTACAGGCAAGATTCTAGTATTCAAAGCAAAATAACTCACAAAGATATAATCCATTGATCTTATGTGAGAATTAAGCAAATCTGGCTCAAAATTTCGAAGGTGTTCAGAAGTGTGCCTTCTCAAGGGTAATGAATCTCTTTGCTTGAACTTATTTATTTGTAACCTTGAGCTCAAAAATATCTTTTATCATAAATAAATAGTAATTCAGTATAAATTCAAATTTTACCTTGTAAATCAAATTTTTTTCTTTTTTTTATATTAATTATATAAGAGTTAATATAGATGTACTTGTAGGGTACATCTATATTTGTTATATCTGTGTTACCGTGTAATATAAACAATCACGGGATATAAATAAACAATGATATTCATTAATCATTATTTTTTCCTACATTACTGCTAACTTTCTGTTTTACCTTAGGTACTTGTAAATGTGTCATCATCGCTGAAATTGTCGGTTTTGAAGTTATTTCATATCATCATGTTATTAGAGCTTTGGCGTAAACTCATCGCTTTAGGTGTTGTCACTATTTAGGTGTTCTTGTTACATCGTTTGGTGGTTCCACATTGCCATCGTTATTGGTGTTACTGTGGATGTAGATTTTTCTGTATTATCGTTTTACTGGTATTTTCGTCTGCGTCATTTTGTTCTAGGTTTTGTCGTTTCCACATTTTTTGTGGACTGTCCTGTATCAAAATCTTCAGTGCAAATTTGTTGTTCTGCATTTCGTTTTGTGTTGTCCTGGATATGAAGTCCGTCACTTGTAGGTGTATGGTAGTTTTCCATTGTTGCTTTACTAGAGCCTTTGTCAGCATAATTTCGCTATCCTAGGTCGCATTGTTTCCACATTAGTATGGGTTTTGTCGTTGTGCTGTTGGTATATTTTAGGGTCTGGGTGAGCCACCTATATGTCACCCACCTGGAACTTGGGGTTTTTTTTAGTTTTCCACTAACTTTTCGGATTCTTTAATAAAGATTTTAGATCAGGTAGAGGAAAATCATTAGTTAATACACTTTGCAAGAATACCACGCTGAATTTTTCACGCTTTACCAGTAATCAGAAAAAGGGAAAAGCAATATATGTGCTTCGCAGAATCATTAGGTGGGCTATTTTAGATCAGAAGAGGAAAAGAGCCAATGGGTGCACTTTGCAAATAGAATGTAAGGTGGTAGTTTATGCATTACAATGACTTACATCAAATTGTAAACTAACTTAGCGGATCAGTTTACAAGAACATCACGCTGGCTTCTTTGGATTTTAGGTAAGATTATTTGGCTGTAAATCATTACTCTTCGCTATATACCGGTGCATATTGAGATCTATATTAATCAAATTGGTTTTTTAAAAATCTAGTTCGTCAATTATACATAAATGCAAATCGTGGATGTATTCAAAGCCGGCTGCATATAGACCTGGGCCTATTATAGGTGTAAAAGGCCCAGGTCTTGTAAAAAAGCATCAGAGACTTTAGAGCTCTGGTTTAGTATATTAGTTAGAAATTGAAATTGAATAAAATGAGCTATGTATTGGGATTAGGGTTCGAAATGGATAAAACGGATTGGGTTTAGAGTTCGAAATGGGTAAAAGATTGGGTAAAGGATTGAGTGTTGGGTTAAGGTGAGAAATGGGCTAGAAATGGGTAAAGCTGATTTGGTTAAAAATAGTAAATAAATTGGGTTAGAGTTAGAAATAGGTAAATGTGTAAAACAGTTAGAAATAGAATAATATATTGATATGTATCTTTAGTAATTTATAATCTAAATAAATATATTATTACAATAAATATTATTATATTGAGTTATTATATATAAATATATATCACGTGATGTGGGTACATGTACCTTCGAGTACATATATATAATCCTATTATATAAATAACATTTCTACTCTTGATTTGATAACAAATTTAACAATCCAGTAACGAAACTTACTAAACGAAGCAATTTTTCTAATTTGTGATGGATTAATGTTTTTAGATACTTTATTATTTGAATCTTTTTGAACACAATTAAGGAAGTTATCAAGTCTTGGGAGTTCTGGTTTGTATTGAGATATCAGAAAGCACATGAGTAAAAACATTCCTTTAAAGAACCATTCAGCGAGAAAAAATTATGGAAGTCATCGAGAGAGTTTGTTTTGAAAAGAACTAAAAAAAATTATATAATACTCGTCAGTATGTAAACAAATATGTGCAGATCAACATGATCAGAGCAAGGATGCCATGCCTAACACTTGCATTTTTTGGTATTTATCAATCTGACCCATTCTGACAGAATTTGGTTGAAAGTTGCAAATTGTTCTTTTTAACGAAAATAAAACTACTTGAACTAATCAAAAGATTTATTATAAAATAAAACCAATTAAACTAATTGAAAAGAATTAAATAATCACAAAGAGTGCACTTAAAAAGGACTTACTGTATATAGTATATTGTTGAGTTAATTTTAAAATTGTAATTATTGTTGTTGCTAAATTCTTTTTTTTGCTATTAAGTATTAGCTTTTTTCCTAGACTTTGGATCTTGGATTAAAAAATGTCTTTTTATATGTGGCAAATATCTGCAATATGAATTTCATAATTTTTTGTCCTTTTGCAGTATTGCAATTATTAATCAATGAAGATTTGAGACTTTTGTATTTGTTTTAAGATTTGTGATTTTGGTATAGAATTGGTATTCATTTATTAGCAATAGTTGGTTTTCTTATTTGAATTATATTGTATTATTTTATTTTAATCTGTAAAGGTGCAATAACATAATTATAGATTTGGCCCACATTAATCTAATTTAGGCCAGTGGTCATCAAAATTCTAATTTGGCTGGAAATTAAGTAATAGAAAAAAAGGAATTGGGATTCTAAATGACCAATTGTCAAGGTAGAGATATGTATTAATAAACTATATGAAATCGTTATATGCTATTAATATAAGGGCTAATTTAAGGACAATATATTCACTTTAAAGTATTAATATATTTTTTTATTCAATAAATACAAACCAGAATTATTGCTAATATATTGCACATGATACTGCATTAAAATAACTTATAATATGGGATGTCCCCTATTAAAAGGGCCCATTTTTACATTCATCTCGAGATAATTGAGTTTAACCATTTGTTTTGATTTTCGGACTGAACCGGGATTAACCAAATTTCACACTTTTGATTGGTTAAATGTAGCAAGTGACTATCAGGTAGTCTCGTGATGTGCTTGGCCTTAGTCAACTTCATTTAATATTTCTTTTACATTATCTCTATTTTTATTATGCAAATCGACTTTCATTTATAATTGAAAAATGTCAATTATGTTAAAATTTACATGAATCTAATAAAAACTCAATTTTTGAAAAAGTAAAAATGGGCCCTTTTAATAGGAGACACCCCATATATTATATAGAGTGCTAACATTTATTAGGTAATATTTTAGGGGTAGGGCCAAGAAAAATCTTATCTTAGTTAAATTTGATTGGCTAAAATTTTATTTATAGATCTTATCTGAGGGTGGGTAAGCCCCTATAGTAAATAGATATTAGGTAATAAATATTAGTGCCCATATCTTACCTCAATATATTTGTCAATTGAAAACATATAAATTCTGACCATCTGGTCAAAATATCCCTAGATCAAACTTTTCTATCTATTTTGCTTTCAGCTCTTTGAATACTTCTCAGAAAAATGAGTGCAAAATTTAAAGTTAAGAGTTTCAATAAGGTAAGAATAATTATTCCTATTATGCATTTAATAAATTTTTTTATCATATTTATATATTTATCTCAATTTTTGAATAGTCAGCGAAACAGAAATCCAAGAGTAATAACAAATACCACAATTAATAATATTACTATAATTAATAATAATTTACCATAATTAATATTTATAACATAATTTCAATCAGTGCTATAGTAATATTACTAATATTGCTTATAGTTAACATCCTTGTATTATTCTTTTCTATCTACATTATATTAACATCTTAGTGTTATTTTCTAGTCATTATTTTCTATCTACATTTATTTAAATAAACAACAAGTACTTCAGTAGTTTAATTTGGTTCTCTTGTTTCTTTACAGTCATTTACAAAAATTAATAAAATTTAGAGTATAAGTTGTTCCCATGTTCTTGTAGAATTTGAACAACTACTGAATATCTTAAATTTGTTAATTAATTTTTTAAAAAAGTATAATTTTCAAGAAAATTTCATATTGAATCTTTTCAATATTGCTTCTAAAGTCTCATTTTACTTTTATTTAAAAAGTTATATGTGTGATATCAATGTAAATTTTTTTTTACTGGTACGTGTAATATTATTTGTTACTTACCCATTGTTAGTAATATAAATAAAAATATATATTTACTTTAAAATTATTTATACATTGTTTTATAATAAATTCTACTACTAAATTGTAATATATTACATATCTTGCCCCAAATTTTAGGCGATATAAAAAAAATTTTTTGGTTTTCATATCCCAGCTGGGTCAGAAATTGCTAGACCCCAAATTTTTTTTATGGCGCAGTAAGTAAGTAGCCAATAGAAATGCGCGATTATAATTGAGAAGGTAATTCAGTAATACAATATTCGTTTTATTTATATATAAATTTATATAATAATTTTGTAATTTTACATTTGTCTAATTATTAACACGTTGTTTTCCTTTTTTATTTGTACCCTTAACCCACTTAAAACGCTTCTTTGGTAAAGGTTTTCCATTACATTTAACACATAAAGGTTGTTCGTCCTTTGATGTTTTTGCTACATTTTGATTTCCACAATGATAGCAAACAAGGGGAAAAATTCCCGCTGATAATATGGTTTTTCAATCGGTGACGCACAATTCCAAGAGTTATTTACAAAGACCTTTTGAAAAAGTTCATACAAAGGATCTATTACAATTTTTTCGTCAGAACCAACAATTTCATTAGGGTTTTGTCATTCATTTCTTCTTCTTTCTCCTCCCCATAACTATCTTCTTCACTAATTTCTTCGTCGCTAATTTCAGTACTTTCTATATTCGAATAACTGGGTCCGGCTAATTCATTTATATTTTGTTGATTTTCATCAAGTTGTTGGCTATAATCTTGTAGGTTTTCACCTTGTAAATCATCATCTTGTAGATCGAGGTCATCACTTTGCGGTTTATTACTTTGCGGGTCATCACTTTGCAAATCTTCTTGTTGGCTATTATCATTATTGGTGTTTATGCTAGGAATGTTAATTAAGCCAGTAGATGCAAGATCACGGGTATTGTGAAATGACATTCCACATGTATATAAAACTGTATCAAGAAAAGATTCTAGAATTTCATGTTCTTTTGCTAATAATTTTTTTGCACTAAATAGTAAACGTGGTTTTTCACATTCCGTACAAGTTACGGTAATTCCAACATTTCTTGCACATATAGAAGAAGGGCTAAATGGCATGGTCTGTTTTGCTATAATAGTAACTTTTGTTTTACCTGATTTGGTAGTTTTCAATTTAGCGTTTTTAAGTGAGGGTCTATGCTCTTCAGTTGTGGGTGTACCATATAGTTCCTTAAACGATTTATAATGAAGACCTTCACCAGGAACCAGATCGGGAATACAATGAAGTTGTTCAAATTCCTCCTGAGAACATCAAGGTAGTAAACAAATCGAGCATCTTTTATTTTCACATTTTTAATAGTAAAAAAATAATGCTTTATTTTACAGCAATGATCCATGAATTTCTTTAACCGTGGCTATGAAAAGATAAGCATTATTAGTCATATTATATAAAACTTTATAATGTTCTATGTATATTAAGATCTTCATTAAAAAAAAAAACAGGATATTTAGAAGAGTAAGGACATATAAGGTAAATATTATAGGCGGAACCAAAAGCTACCATATTAGGAGTGCATATATAAATAATACGCTTAACCATTTTACATACTATTTTGGTTATGCTTTCTGATATGCGATCCTGCTGAGATATGTTATCATCAATTAAATGGATAGTATTCCATAATTCCATGATCTCATTTTCGGTTGCTGCATCAAATATTTGAAAAGGTATGTCTTTTAATGATTGGCGTTCAAAAATGCTGCGTATAAGGCGAATTGGTTGCTGAACACTTTCAGTAAATGCATCTTTCAAGGTGGGATTGCTTTCTGCAGTACGTCGAATCTCCTTCATAGTATTTGCCTTACTGCCTAATTTTTCTAAACTATCTTCCATTTTATTTCGCATTAAACCAACACATTGAAGGCCAAGATTCAAAACCGACATTATTCGTTCTATGGGATTTTTCCAAGAATGTTGAGGTAGTGTTCTTACCGCAACAAAGTAATCGAGATCTAAAGCCAAAAATAAGCATATATACGATAATTGTACATGTGTAAATGTACAACGGTAGTCAGGGCCACCATCTATATAAAGACATAAAACAGGCTTATTAATTTTTTTTTCAAGCAAGATATTATATAGTTCTACTGCATGTCGCATTGGTGAAGAAGGTTGGAAAATAGCATCCTTTAGCCCAATATGAACTTAACCCGAATAAAAACTTCTATTAATAGACTCTGGAATATCGCATATCATTGTAACACTTGGTATGATTCCTGTTTTTGTATAATCATGATCCCCAACCATAAATGTTGATTATTTACTAACAACTACTTGCTTTCCCCTTTCAATAGCAGCAACTGGGTATCCAGGTTCCCTGACTTTGCACTTATATTTGTCATCTAAGAATACCAATGTAGTGATTTCACGAAATTTTGTAGCAAACTCCTTTTCATACCTAAACAACGCGGACACATAATGGGCATCTGGGTGATAAGCATGAAGCTGCCGAACTTGTACCATAAACTTTAGGGGCAATCTTCTAGTATATTGTAGACTGTTAAGTCGTGTAGGGTTTTTGGGCCAAAATTGTAAGCGAAGGCATTGTTTACTTGGAATTGGTGCATTTGGTGGACATTCATTTTTTATTTGGTTCAGCAGATCATTAATTAAAATTGCCGTTGCTAAGTGAACGACTACATCATGCCGATGCTCATCAACTGTGGTTACAACTTCTTCTGCTTTGTTTGATAGAAAGTCAGATGCAATTCTCCAAAAAACTTCATACTTACTTGGCCTTCCAGGATTGTGTTTACATAAATCTTTTGTAATTTTGGGATCACCTAGGTCAAGGACTAATCTAATTCGTTCATCTACTTTTGCTTCATTTGAAGACTCTGGTGCAGACGAATCGCCTGTCAACATACGATAAATCGCACGAAGCGCTGCCAGTTTGGCTTTTGGTAAAAGTAAATCACACGTATGTAAATAATTTATTCTCATGGCACGAGTATTATAATAGGGTGCATTTTCCTGAAGTTCATTAACTATATGGGAATTTCTTTGTATTATTATGGTTTCATCGGCATTATCATCAAACTTCCAAACCGAAATTGCGTTAAACGCATTATTGCCAGAGTTAAACTGATATTTCCCAACCTTAAAAGTAAACGCGTGAGATAATCCTTGTATATACCTCATCCTTGAACTATAAAAAAAAGATTTTAATATTAATTGCTTAAATTGTTTCGGATGATGCTGAAATTTGGGCCCTTATTTAATCACATTAAAATCTACCAAAACCCACTTTTACTCTTTATTAAAAACTCAAAAAAAAAAAAAAAAGCGTTTAAATATTTTGGAACTTCCTATTAAAATAGGTCCAGATTTCATTATTATCCATTTTCAATATTATTTTAGATTATTTTAACTTTCGTACACGGGGTTCGTAGGAAGTATTTTTCAAGATCGATCGGCTTCCACAAAGGTAAATCTTTAAGTGTAACTTCTAGTTGGTGATATTTAATCCTATTATCTAATGTTATTTGTGAATTACTTTTATGTATTTTGATTGTTGTAGCTTGTTTAATACTTCTTACTGGAACTACTAATGTGTGGTTTGCCACAGTAATTGTGTTTTGATGCCTTAAGAAATTAGCATAATTTGAAATTGTTTCAATTAAGTTCTTATAGGGTTTACGAAGCCAATCAAATATTGGTCTAAACATCCACGGTAATGTCGTAAATGACGCAAGAGTTTGACAATAGAGACTTAATTTGTCCGCATCAAAGGGCTTTTGTGACGCTTTATACGATTCAGGGTTGGCGCGACCAAAAAATTCTAAAAATAACTCAGGAATATAGAAACTACGTTCTTTAAACTTTAAATGCCCACACATATCAATGTACCAGATTGCTTCATGCAAACAGTTAACGAAATGTTTTTCTTGTATATCAGCATTTTCAACTGTAGCCCATCCCCCACCATTCTTATGGATCCATTCAATAATATCGTTATACAATATATTCTTTACTGAAACTATAAAAAAATTAAAAATATTATGATTATACATTAATTATGTTTTTATTATATTTTAAAAAATATAATAATTACTAGTTATAAGTTAATAATAATAATATAAATAATATATATTAAAACTGTTTTAGTAATATTAATAAAAACATTTTTAAAACATTATTAAACTAAATAAATTTCATATTTATAGTATAATATAAATATTTATATTATATAAATATATTATATTATAATATATTTTATAATATTAAATATAATATAAATAAAACAAATCAATAATATAATGATTTAGACAAATGTGTTTACCCCAAAATCTTGCAAAAAAGATTTTTTGTTAAAATACGAAGGATGGTTTCATAAGCAAAATTATGAGATATAAGCATTTTTTAAAAATAATTTTGGTTTAAAAAATATTTTTAAAAAACTTATTTTAATATATTTTTAAAATATAATAATAATGTTTTTATAATATTTTTAATAATATTAAAATAATGTTTTAAAAATATTTTAAAAAAATTATTTAAATTTTTTTTTAAAATATAATAATAATATTTTTACAATATTTTTAATAATGTATTAAAAACATTTTTAAAAGTTTATTTTAAGTTATTTTTAAATAATAATAATAATGTTTTTATAATAATTTTGATAATATTAAAATAATGCTTTAAAAACATTTTTAAAAAATTTATTTTAAAGTATTTTTAAAATATAGCAATAATGTTTTTATAATATTTTTAATAATATTAAAATAATATTTTAAAATATTTTTAAACAATTTATTTTAAACTATTTTTAAAATATAATAATAATGTTTTTATAATAATTTTATAATATTTTTGAAACAGATTTAAATTTTTATTTTATTTTTAAAATTTTTATTATATTATTAATATATTATAAAAACATTATTAAAATATTTTTTTATATAAAAGCATATTTATTATATTTTCAAAATATTATTATTTTATTATAAAAACATATATACTTTTTTTTAAGTTTTAGTAAAGTTTTTTCTGTTTAATCGTGCTAATTTCAAAGAACTTTGTAAATGTATTTGCATTTTGCGTGAATTTTGCATAAGTATATCAAGAGCATTAGGAGAAAATACTAAATGGGAAGTTGTTGGATTATTGGATTTAAGGTGGTAATGTATATTTATACCAATTGTTTTTGTTATTTTGATTATTTCACAATCAAAACTTGCTCGAATAGCTATTGAACCTATGGATTGACTCAATTCAACGCTCTCAATAGTTTCAAATGAGTCTATATTAATGTTGGATTCTGGTGATATTTCTCCTATAATGAGTTTTTCAAAAAACTTCTTAATGGACATCTCATATGGAATGGAATGGATATACCAACCGTGAAGAGTTTTTGACCCCTTTGAAATACGTATATTTGCAAATGGCATATTTTATTGGGTTGTATTATTAAGAACTCAAAGTAAGATTTTATAAGTTTGTTATTATTTATCAATTTTGAATCTCTAAACTGACATTTGTCTAATGGTTCATTACAGATAATTTTCTATTTATATATGAATGCATTCGCGAAGCCTTAGACATATGGATAATTTTCTTTATTCTCAGATAAGTATATTTGTTTAGTTCTATTGAATTATTATAGGTTAGCTCTGTCAATTATTGATAAAGTCATAGAAACAGCAATAATTTGCAGGACACGAGTATGTGATCAAGAGAACAATATCGCATTCTACCATATAGTTATCCCATCCTTTTTTAAAAAAATCAATATACATTAAATAACATCCCAGGATACTGTATAATACTGAAGAATGCTAATCATGAGAGTTGATCATATGATGGGATCGTTGATTCATGTCATGAACATGATAAATATTATATCAGCTAAAATTACAGAATCGAGGGCAGTAGTTTATTAATTATGCGCATTCATGTGCATTTATGCACATGAATACTATATTAGTAAAATTCAAAAAGGAAAATTGCCACTTTGTATATAAGGAAACAATGAAACGATGATTATCAACCAAGTACTATTGTTTAAATTTTATTTTTTGTTCTGTCTCAACTTATCGCTATTGTTATTAAAATTTACTAAACACTAGCAGGGTAACTGTAAGTTTATGAATGAATGATATCATTAGCAATATACAGTTAACTTATCTATACAATCGGGCTTAACCCACTTATTATATATTTCAGATTCGCACAATTACAATCAAAGGTTTGAGTAAATGTTGATTTTGGATTAGCTATTGGCAAATTACAGTATATGTAAGTGTATCATAAAGGATGAATGTGGTTAAAAATTCTTGAATTCATTGTCAAAAGATATTTGTTTATACATAACGAATTTGATATTAATCACAACATCTAATCGCAATCAGTGTGGTTTGCAAATTGATTTATTTTTGATCAAATTTGTAGATTGCCACTCACACATACAATCATCTGATTGTCGTCTGATTGCACGATTGTACACAATAACTTTTAGCAAGTACAGCTACACCTAATAAAGATAATGAAAATCACACATTCATGTTAAATTTTTGACTAAGAAATCGCTTTAGAATCACATAGTCGGACAACGATCGTGAGATTGTATAGGTGAGTGGTGACTACACATTTTGATCAAAAAATAAATCATATTCATGTGGTATGTACTCTGCATTTTTATTGTATTTTGACTTATTATTTAATTGATTCTATATTAACAATTTTTTGCTACGTAGCGATTATTAAATAAATGGTTTGTGTTTCACAAGTTACGAATTGAGAATTTTAAATATAGATTCTTTAATACTAGGCGAAGATGACAAAATCAGTAAAAGTTCATTCTAATTGAAATAATTGGTTGCTAAATATGCTGTGTATATACTGGCTATTGTCAGCAATCTGCAAACTAAGCAGAATGTGACAATTACTAGTATATATTCAGTGCATTCAGCAGTCAATTATTATGGTTTGCAAAAACTATGTGAAATTTGCAGATCAAAAAAAAGCGATGATTTCTAATTTCTGATTTCTTCAACATTACTTCTGATGACGTATATATATAAAAATTATTATCCCGGAACATATATTTTTTGTACAACTTTTAAAACTTTTTTACAAAAAAAATATTCAAGAAAATGGAATCAGAAATCAATGGTTTGCTAATTCACATAATTTTGCAAACCGCAATAACACTATTTCGATTAGAATGAAATTATACTAATTTCATTATTTGACCAGTAATTTTTAGTATGACATGATCGAAAGGCTTTTTTAGGATTAAGGGACCTAACTGGATCAGTCAATAACACTAATTATTCAGTATTATTGAGATTAGAGTGAATTGGACCTGAGCGATTAGCCAATAATATTTTATTAAATTTAGCATTGTTTCTAATATTTATCATATATTCTGCATATTTCTGTATTTTAAATATATAAAAAATTTATATATATATAAAAAAAAAAGCCGGGTTGCCAAGTCAGATATTTTTTTTTATGTTATGAAAACCAAAAAAATTTTTTTATATGGTCTTATAATAAAAAATAGAAAATAACTAATAATTACCATAGGTGATTATCACCTGTAATCTACAATGTATAAAAAAATAAACAAAACAAACAAAACATTTATTAAATAAAAATTAAATCTCTTTAATATTAGGGTAAGGGAAAAGGTTAGAAATTATGATAGGGCTTTCTTTGTATATAGTAAAATTTAGCAAGGAATTTTTTTTTTTGCATAAAAAAAGTAGTTTTATAGACAAAATTTTAGGCTAGAAGCAATTTTGGCATTTTTTTAAAAATTTTTTTGTTTTTGTTACACAAAATTGATCTATATATTACCAGTACACCTGATTTTGAATTTTAATTGGCAAATTAACTATAGTGATAATCACCTGTAGTGTAAATTAGTAATTTCCTAAAAAATATATAATTAGTAGCCCTAAACAGTATATAAAATTCATGTGCACTATGTGTAGTTTTTTAATTTTGTTTAGTAAATTTTTTAATTAGATATATATTAGTATATAAAATATTAAGAAAATATATACATGTTTTATGTAAAAAAATTTATTTGTACATATCATAAAAGTTTTAATGCATTATTTTTAATCAAAATTTTTGTGCAAAATTGTGCAATATATAATAGTGCACAATTTTGTGCACAAAAATTTTTGAGCTTAGATTAAAGATAATGTATTAAAACTTTTGTAATATGTATAAATAAATTTTTTTATATAAAACATGTATATATTTTTTTAATATATTTTTTTTTTAAATTTCTTTGGGTGTACCCCCGAAGCTGCTGTTGGCGGTCTTTATTAAGGTCATTGGTCTTAGGGACCCTACGGGTCCCTACATTTTCATTACATGTTCAATTTCTATTTTTAATTTTGTCCTACGAAGTCTATCCTAACCTACTCCTCCTTCTTCTGGTTTCCCTGGCTGAGTCCAGCCGGTCCGTCATTCGGTGCGCCCCATCTGTAGGCTTCTTAGATCAACTTTAAGGAGTTAGTTTACTCTGCTGATATGCTTGTATAGGTCCTTTTTTCGTCGCCGCCAGGTACTACCTCCTGAATTCGGATCAGGTCTGGTTTTCCTCGTGGACTTTTCCTTTTTTAGTGGATGGACCTTATGTTTACAACGTTTCTTGTCAGATTTTTCCTTTTCTGGATGCCGCATGAGCAATGTGGCTATGTCACGCAACTCTGTTATCACTGTAGTACCTCGTCCGGAAATGGGAAGAAGTGCGGTTCCTCATCACAGATCCTTGACACTCGTGGTCCCAACACAGTTTTTGTCATCCACTAGACTCGAACCGGCGACCTTGCGAGTGCGACCCCGGAGTGCTAACCACTGCGCTATCTGACCCAGTGCATTTCTTAATATTTTATATACTAATATATATCTAATTTAAAAAATTGGTCTCACTAAACAAAATTAAAAAAATACACATAGTGCATATGAACTTTATACACTGGCCCTAAACATGTGATATAATTCAGTAAGCCATATATATGTAGATAATTATTAATAGAATTTATATTACTAATATAAAAGAATATAAAATTTACAATTCTAAGTTAGGGCGCTAACATTTATTACATAATATCCATTTACTATGAGAGCTACCCCTTCCCCCACATAAGATCCAATATAATTGGCCAATTTATAATTTACTATATATCTTTGTGTACTGTAAGATATTGTTATAATACAGGGCCAATCCTACCCCTAAAATATTACATAACAAATGCCAGCTCCTTATCTTTTACTATAAATACTTACTTTAAAATTATTTTAATATAAATACTTAAAAATTATTTATAAAAATATATAGTCAGACCTTATAAATACAACTTCTATAAATGCAATACCTTTCTAAATGCGTGTTTTTTTCTTTTTGTAAGATGTTATTAGTGCTAAATGTATGTTCTATATTCTGTAAATACATGTTCTCTTGAATAACATTTTATATTACACTAACCTCTCTAAATGCACGTAGCCAATCAAATTTTAGTATTTAAGATAGATTATATAGTTTTAATAAAAGTTATACAATCTTGATAATCAAAATTTTGAACCTGCGGGTCGATAGCATAGCGGTTATGCTCCCAGGTCCCCAATCGAAGGTTGCCGGTTCAATACCGCTCGGCGGCAAATTGAATTTGATAGTCAGAACCCGATTAGGAATAACCGAAGTCATACAAGATGTAAGGTCAGTCCAATGTAGCACAAACTTGATGGCGGCAATTCCATGTAACATATACGTACCCACAGGAAACAGGACTGAGGTGGCTCGGCCGAACCTGCAGGAAGTTAAATAATGCGGTGCAGGACCCACATTTGGGCGGCGAAAGGCAAGCCGGATGAAGCCTTCATCACAGTAACATTTCCGAGTGGCCAAAGCTCCGACGACGGAGATCTTCTGGGCGGCGTAAGGCAACCGGTTGGTTTATTGGAGTTGGGTTAAAGTGGAGGGTGCTCATAAGGAGGGTTACAGAGAAGAGCGCTGGGTCTTAAGTTTAAAAAAAAAAAAAAAAAGATAATCAAAATTTTAAAGCTGCACTTTAATTGGCTCTCTCTAATGCAAACCTTACTAAATACACGTTGCAGGCTTGTCTCTACGAGTTACATTTATAGAGGTTTAACTGTATATTGTTTTTATAATACTACAAAAAACTGGTTTATAGTAAATATAATAGAACAGGTAAAACCTAAATTGCGAAATAGTGAAATCCGCTTTGTAGATCGGGTTAGAGTGAAATCTGCATTTTATTATATTTTTATTATATAAAAGCGGATTTTACCCTCATGTGATGATCATAGCAGGTTTCACTATTTCACAACTCAGGTTTCACCCTGTTGTAATATAATTTTATCTGGTTTTCCCAATTCATTTTCAAACCTGGTTTATAGATATGTAAATAACTTAATAAAAATATGGTGTTCAAAAAGTTTTGCATGTCATGTAACCTGAACTCTGATCTAAATAATTTTCTAAAATCACTAAATTTTAACAAATTTTACTAACAAATCTGCTAACCATGTACTAAGTAAAATTGTTTGGTTTGTTACTCAGATGCTCCGCAGGTTCGATCCAAGGTCTAAATCTGAATTACCAGAGTGAATCAGGTTACATAAATTGCTAATTTTTTTGGATGCTACAAACTTACTAATTCTAAGCAAAATTTTAATTTACTGGTATTTTATTTTGTTCAGATTTAGCATATTCACTTTGTACTTAAACTTGATCTGATCCAATCATTATCTGATAAATTATCTGATAGAATAGTGTACCACAGACCGGCTATGGTTCAGGTCTGTGTCTATGATTTTTCTAACCCAACTAGTTCCAAGTCTTCTGACTCGAAATAAAATAAAAATCACAAAATTAAGTCTTGATTTGACATCATGGGTCTTTTATTAGTCAATGATCATATGATAAACATTTTATGACATCATTTATTTACCTTTTTTTAATAAATAATAGGGGCTACTATTTCTACTATAGTTATACAAAATTTTCTATTTTTAGAATTCAAAATAATATATGCACTTATATTACACAAAGGCCCAGTGCATTGTTTTTGCAAAAATAATTTTTGGTTATATGCCATAATGTTGTATAATATTATACAAGTCTTATTATGTAATCTAACTCTGGGTTGGTCAGCATTAAGCTTAATGCTAGTGGGCACTATCATGATAATGCTCCAGCGAGATTAGACATAATTCCGGCCCTCCCTAACCCTAAATCTAGGAACCCTAAAAACTAATTGTTCAAAGCAACATCCAATCACAGTACATATACTAGTTATACAACATATGCATATATGTTATACAAAGACCCAGTGCATTGTTTTCACAAAATAATTTTTGGTTACATGATGCTAATGTCATGTAACTTTATACAAGTCTTGTTGATAACCTAAATCAAGTTGGGTCAATTGAAGATAATTAAAATTATAATATAATATTATATTAAAATCTAAAATAGAAAATCTTGTATAACCATGGTGGAAATAGCAAAATATTATAGTGGAAATAGGCAGTACCAGTTTAATATATATTTATTTTAATTCTTAAAGCAAACAGTAATATTTATTAATTTCTTAAAATATACAAATATTTTTATCACAAATATATGGGAGAAATTTTTATTGTTTAATATATTTTTTTATCCTATCTCTTAATTTGTTATGCTTAAAATTTTAAATTTTTTAAATAAAATCTTAAATATTAATTTTAGCTATAAACTTTCAAAGTAAAAATTATATATTAGTTCTGTTTTATTAACTTTATTATAAATTTTAGTGTAATAAAAGTTTAAAGTAGAGTTAACACCTCTATTCAGATTTATATATCCGGATATATACTATGTTATATAGTATAACGTAACATAGTGTTTTTATATCCGGATATAAATAAATCCAGATTTAAATTTAAATCTGGATATATACTATATTAAAACTGAATAAATCCAGATATAAAAAATATATCCGGATAGAGATATTTTCTCTAGTTTAAAGTTTTTGTTTTGGAACTTTTACTATAGAATTTTTTCTTTAGGTTTTCTCAAATTTTATATGTTCCTATCTATAAAAAAAAATTTCACTTCTAATACAAGTTTTAATTTTTACAAGTAAATCATATAAAGTCAAATAATGAAAGTTGTTATCCTTTATATAAACTACAATATTGTATTAAAAACTATATTTTTAAAACCAATATTTAAAGAATTTGCCAAGATATTGTAAAATATTTTTTTGGTTAAAAAATTTCTTTAAAATTTAATATTTTCAGCTTATAAGCAACATCAACTTTTTGTCTATAATATAAATTTAAATAATTTAAAAATATAATTTTTGTTTTTAAATATTATAATACCAAATTTTATTTAAATATCTTAAATGATTAAAAAAAATAGATCAGAGTTACTGTATATTTATAGTAATTATACAGGCAAATTTGCCTGCGAACTATTACAAACTAAGGGATAAGATAAAAATATTGCTATTATGATATTTATTTAAATTCGAGAAGTAGAACAGAGTGTTTACTTCAACACTTCTATTAGTGTTTTGTTTTATTCTATTGATACTGAAATAATGATAAATTGTAAATGTATTTAATAAAATCTTTTATTAAAATAATTATGATAAACTAAATATATTGATAGTTTTAGAATATGAATTCTGATTTTTCGATAAAAGTCCGAGTATTGATATATGTAAATGGTGTGGTATAAAAAATAATGAATGTCCTTGTTTCGAATATGATAAGAAATTTGGATTTAAAAAGGAGAAGCCTGGGAAGTGCAGACTGGGAATAGCTATTTTACTAAAAAGAAAGTGTTAATGAATATAATGAATAGAAAAATAATTGGATATGGGAGAGCACTTATCATAAAAATTATAAATAGTGTGAATTATATTATAATGCTAAGCTTATAGTAAAAGTACTAGTCATAAGTTCCATGATTGTAAATATAAAAAAAAGGGATTTTGGCATGAATTATGTTTTAAAGCTAAACTTTATAGTAATAGTATTTGTTATAATTTTTCTGATTGTAGATATAGAAAGGAGAAATCATTTGAGGTGGATTGGGGTAAAAAATTTAAATATACATTTTGTTCAACAAAATATTTTTCTAAATTTCATATTAAAGATTACTAATGTTTAAATCTATTCCTAATGATGATCCTAGACATTGGAATCCAGATTGGTATAAAGATGATAAAAATAATTAGGATTAAAATTTTTATATAATTTTGATCATATGGATAATTTTGGTCAAAATTTTTATTTCTATTACTAATACAAATATTAAAATTAAAATCTATTGTTTTATTGTGATAACTAAAAATATCTAGTATATATGCATGCATAAAATTTTCTTTAGAATATATTCAATATCACGTGTAGAAACAAGATTGTATTATTTGAACTAATTTAAATAGATTTGTGGTTTTGTTATATTATTGTTAAAATCTTTAATCATAATAAGTCTGTCTGGAAATTGCTTTTTTCTACATGTATACTTGTAAACTTTCAAGAATTATTTATATAGAAATTTTAAAATACTTAAAAAGAAAAAATTGCCAACACATAAAATAAATTTATGATTCCATACTCTAGATAATCAATTCTTTTTTTTACATTTTAGGGTGAAGCAGGGGTTGGTCAAATAACTTTTTGAAGATATTTAATTGTCTAAATAATGGATCCCTCTTGAGAAGAATTTCTTTCTATTTCTTGTATTATTTTTAAATTACTTCATAATTTTCTTTCATAATTTCCTAAAATGAACAAATTGTGTAAAAATTTTGAAGTATAAAATTGTATATCATTATAACCAACTCCAACCTTTATAATTAAATAGATCTTGATCATTGATTCTACATTGTAGAGTTCCGAAGTTCAGTTCAATAGAGGTTCAGGTTCAGGTTCAATAAACCTGAACCTGAACCTGCTCTAAAAGTTCAATACTGAACTGAACCTGAACTTAAAATTATTGAACATGAACCTGAACCTGAACTTAAAAAAAGTTCAGTTCAGGTTCAGTTCAAGGTTCATGAACATGTTTAGGTTCATAATATATGCACATGTTTGCCTAAATCACAAAGTTAGGATCAATTAGAAAAATTTAGAAAATCATAGAAATTTGTATAATTTTATTAAAAAATAATACAAATTTCTATAATTCTCTAAATTTTACTAATTGATCATAACTTCTTGCATTAAGTAAACTTGCTAAGCACCAAAATATACATCAAATCGGCATATTTTATTTTACTTTTCTTAAAATTTAAAGAAAAGATACTTAATTTTGAAAATTTTTATCAAAAATTCAAAATTAAGCATCTTTAATGCAAATTTTAAAGAAAATAAAATAAAATATACTGATATGATGTATTTTTTGGTACTAAACAAGTTTACTTATATCAAGAAGTTATAATTAATTAGTAAAATTTGTATAATTTATTAATAAAATTATACAAATTTCTATAATTCTTTAAATTTTACTAATTGATTATAACTTCTTGATATAAGTAAACTTGTTTAGCACCAAAAAATACATCATATCAGTATATTTTGTTTTACTTTAAAATTTGCGTCAAAGATGCTTAATTTTGAATTTTGATAAAATTATCCAAAATTAAGCATCTTTTCTTCAAATTTTAAGAAAAGTAAAATAAAATATGCCGATTTGATATATATTTTGGTGCTTAGCAAGTTTACTTAGTACAAGAAGTTATAATTAATTAGTAAATTTAAAGAATCATAGAAATTTGTATAATTTTATTAATAAAATTATATAAATTTCTATGATTCTTTAAATTTTACTAATTGATCATAACTTTTTGCACTAAGTAAATTGTTAAGCACCAAAAAATACATCAAATCGGCATATTTTTTTAAAATTTGAAGAAAAGATGCTTAATTTTAGAAAATTTCATCAAAAATTCAAAATTAAGTATCTTTGACATGAATTTTAAAGAAAATAAAATAAATATACCGAAATGATATATTTTTTGGTGCTAAACAAGTTTACTTATATCAAGAACTTATGATCAATTAGTAAAATTAGAAAATCATAAAAATTTGTATAATTTTATTAATAAAATTATACAAATTTCTATGGTTCTCTAAATTTTAATAATTGATTATAATTTCTTGATATAAGTAAACTTGTTTAGCACCAAAAAATATACCATATCTGTAGATTTTATTTTATTTTTCTTAAAATTTGTGTGATTGAGCTGGAATGTATCTTGTCAGTAGTAGCATTAAAGTCTCCTAAAACAATAGGGAGTATATTGCATGATGTGGCCTGCTGTATCCAATAGATAATGCAGTTTTGTGTTTCGAGCCTAATGGAAGTGCTATCACATGGAAGGTAAGTTGATATAATTCGGAATTTGAAATCATGTTTAAAGAAGATGTCGATGGCAATTGCGTAGCCTGGATATGTAGTAATATTGTAGATATGTGGAGTAAGGTCATTGTTTATTATAAGTGCAGTTCCTGCTTTGAAACCCCTGTACAGAACCAAAAGTAAATGTAGTGGGGAGTTTTGTGGGGTTTAGTGGTTAAATATTTATTGGACAGTTTGGTTTCTGTAAGGCTAATAATGTTAAGGTTGTTCTTAAGACAATATTGCTCCCAGACTTGTTTTTTGAGATCTTGGTTAAGGCCTCGGACATTGTGTGTGCAAATGGAGAGTGA
Organism: Gigaspora rosea; assembly: GCA_003550325.1. Classification (NCBI taxonomy): domain Eukaryota; kingdom Fungi; phylum Glomeromycota; class Glomeromycetes; order Diversisporales; family Gigasporaceae; genus Gigaspora; species Gigaspora rosea. Next base: position 67,522 of record QKWP01000504.1, on the reverse strand, counting down.
GAGGGTTAGATTGGTTAATAGGTTTGATTGAAGGAGTAAAAAAGTTTGTTTGTTGTGCCCTGTTTGTATTTCTCATTAGCTAGTTTAGTTTGTGTCCATTGGTATTGTGTTTTCCAATGGCCGGGAGGTATAGTTTCAGTTGTGTCATCGTTATCATTGTTTGGGTCCTTGAGTTTTTCCGATATCTGTGAGGTACTTGCAAATGACTGTACGGTACTAGGTGAGGCAGGCCTGATTCGTGTGAGTGTCTTGAATATGCTCCATTTAGGGGTAAATAAGGGGGTAAGTCTAGTAAAAAGTCTGGAATGGAGTTAATCTTAAAGTGCAACCAGAGGGTTTTCATGGTAGGAGCTAAATTATGTTGTGATGTGATTGGGAGTGACAGTTCGATATTTTGATCAAAGAGGATAGTTTGCAAGTTGAGTAAGTTTTCAGGAAGCTGAGGTGGGTGTTTGGGGTGGGGTGGGTTTGCTAGTAGTTTTTCAGAGAGGTTGGTAGGGATTTGGATCCACTCCTCTGAAAGTTTAGTGAAGTAGTAATATTTCCGTAATTCTTTAACGGCTTCTACTAGGACTTATGGTATTTCGATCAGAATTGAATATTGAATTCTTCTATAATTTGGTCTATTTTGGGAAGCATGAGCTTATTACTAGGATTGGCCTGCATGATGTATTTGGGCAAAGGGAGTCTAAATTTATAATAAGGTGTTATTTGTTTTAGGAATTTTCTAGCTTCCTGATTAGGAATGAAAACTGGGTAACTGTTTTGATTTTGTTTGTATCAGAAGGGAGTGGAAGCTTTGTACTAAAATAGTCATTGGGCAAAAGCTTAAATGTATAGTATTCTCTGAGTATAGCAACCACTTCTGAGAGTGGGATGTCTAAGATAGTGAGTTGAATGGGAAGAAGCTTCTAACTCTGGGGTTGAGTTCCTGATAGGTGGAAGAGAGAGGCTTTTTTTAGATGACAAGTCAAAGTAAGTATCAGGGATCCGGTCATCTATTTTATAGTAGTCAGCGAGTTTTCTCTTGTATTCAGATATGTGTAGTAAAGCTGCCCTATGCTTAATTAGGAAGTACTGGCGCAAACTAGGGTTAGTTCTTTGTAGTATGAAGGAAAGGGATGAAATTCTACTAGTATGCTTCTGGGAGTTCACTGAATTTGAAGATTTTTCTTAAGCCGTTGACCACTCCTTTGGTATGCGATCATTGTTTAATAGGGAGTGCAAAGAGGAGGATTGCTTTTATTTCCTTAGAAATTTGGTCTGGGTGCTCAAAGAGTGGGAGTAATCTCTCTTTGATAGCTTTTGGAATTTCTTTTTTAAGTATTTTGGGATCTTTAGCATCTTTGTCTTTGATTTGCAAGAAGTCTCGTGCATATCGCACTAGCTCGTAGGTAGTTTTTATTGTGAGTTTGGCAAAGTTGGTACTAGTGAGGTATTGGCTAATTAGCATTTTTTTGAGCATTGAGTAAATAATAGTGCGTGTTTCTCAGTTGGTGAATGTAACTTCATTTTCCTCTTTGTATGTCTCAAGAGCATTGTTATATAGGCTCATGTACTCCTTCTGGTGTTCTGGTTAGGTTCTTTGGTTATTGGTGAAGGTAGTGAAAAATATCGTATCCCAGTGACGAATTTAAGATGGATGGCCTCAGGGAGTGTAGATTGTATAGGGCTTGTTGTCAGTTTGTATTTAGTAAACTTGTAGATTCCTTCTGGTGTTGTTAATGCTTCTGCGATAGTATCAAATGACCAGACTTCAGGGTCGATGGGTGCGTCATCCGGCAATAGTATCAAATGACCAGACTTCAGAATCGATGGGTGCGTCATCCGGTGTTTCAAGTTTGCTTTGTACAGTGGTTGCCTATTCCATGTGATCTATGGTATCTGTGTAGGGTATATTTAGGTGTATCTTAGTAATCTGGCTATAGAGTGGTCTACTGCTACTAGGTAATGATACTGCCCGAAACTATATAGTTTCGGATTAACCGTAACTGAAACTAGTATTACCAGTTTCAGACATAACCTTCTTGGCCGAAACTTGCCTAAAGACCCGAAACTATACCAATTCTTCAAAACTATACCGAAACTCCGAAACTAGCCTGCTAATAAATTTTTTATTACCTGCGCAAATAAGTAAGATCCGGATATAATATATAATCCAGATTATAAATTATATTCGGATTATAAATTATATCTGGATTATAAATTATATCTGGATTATAAATTATATTCAGATTATAAGTTATATCCAGATTATAAATTGTATTCGGATTATAAATTATATCCAGATTATAAATTATATCCAGTTACATGAGATCATAGATCTACATACGTATCTTTTTTACATCTCTTTTTTTTTTTTTTATCAATACTTGTGTACTGATCTATTTTTTTTTTGCAGCTATTACTTTAGTACCTTTTTTCCTTCAGTGGTTTTGCCTTGGCTGCTTCGTTTTACCTGATCATTGTATATTGGTATTGTTGCCTGGGGTCGTCATATGTTGGTGTTTTATCTTGTCAGCGCTGCTGTTGTTTTCACGTTGCTATTGCTGGTTACTAATTGCTTGTGTCTTCGTTGTTGTAGGTTTGTTTCCTCCAAAGTTCGTCATTTTTTGGCAAAGTTTTTTGTGAATGTTCTGTTTGGTGTCGTTTCATTATTCTTGGTGTCTCGTTCGTATCGCTGCTGCAGTCTTGTAGTCATTCTTTAGTGTCTTTGATTGTGGTTGTCATGTTTTCGCCAGTGGCATAGTTTGTTGATGTCGTGTAATTCTTGCTCATGTTTGTGGACGTCTAGTGCTATAGGTTGCTAGTGTTCAATAGTGGCACGGGATTAGTATCTGGTACTATATAGGTTGTTGTGGTTCGATAGTAGTGCGAGATTAGTGTTTTAGCTAGTGATTAGGGTTAGGTAGCGGGAGGTGTAAGAGTTAGAGGGATTAGGATTAAGGGTAGTGAGGAATTAGGGTTAAGGGTAGCACAAAATTAGTATAAGAATTAGTAAGGTTGGGATTAGGGTTAGTATTAGTGAAAGGTAAGTTAATAAGACGATATATTAGAAGCGGCTCTGTACATTATATAAATAAATATAAAATAAATTAAATAAATATGATATAAATTAAACTAAATATGAATTAAATGTATATTAAATGAATATTAAAATAAATATGAAATCAGTTTATAATTTATCGGTTGATTCGGGTTCTTAAATTAATTAAAAAAAAAAAAGAAAAAAAAAACTGAATTCAGATTTAGTTAAAGTTCGGATTAATCTGGATATAAATATAAATCTGGATTCAAGTACTAACTCTACCCTGCGTTGAGCCAAAATAGTTTCAGACAATACTATTTTAGTTTCAGGGTTTTAACATAGTTTTGGGTTTTTAATATAGTTTCAGTATTTCAAAAATTAGTTTCGGATATTTAAAATTAGTTTCGGTTTCGGTTTTTGGGCCAAAAGAGTTTTGGGCAGCATTATTACTACTAGGAGCTTTCTCAAGCGTGGTTTTAGATGCTTTATTAGGAAGAGCAGTTTGTGGTGATACGACTTGCAAACATTTTTTGCCGTAATGGCTGGATGTGGCTGAGCGACAGTGGTACTACTACTGGAAATAATGAGTGAAGTAATTTGTTTAGTGGGTGTTAATGGTCGTTGTACCCCAGTTTGATTGGTAGTTACAGTTGGTGATAGCTGTGTATCTTCTAGAGCTAGAAAGTCCAGAAAATGTGATGCCTGTGCAAGGGGTGCTTGCAGGATTGTGTCATCAGGTGTAACACCTTTTAGTTGAATTTGCTTGTTTTCTTTGTAGCTTTCCACTGATTCATATCAGTTTCTGGGTCAATAGTTGCACTATATGGGATTGCTGGGAGGTCATTGGTACGTTTTGCTTTTGCATATAGTTTCATAGCATTTTCGTATAGTTGTAATAGTGTGGCAAGATCACTGCTTTGGGATGTTTGGGGTAGTTTTGCAATGATGTTGACAGAACCGTCTCCTTGTGCTATGAGGTCGAATAGAACTGATTTGTCTGTGTTATCTTGTTTGCATAGCCAATGAAATGGAAATTTAACCAAATTTGGGATCTTTACTTGTTTGGTAATATTGGTATAGAAGATGAATTTGTCTTTGTATTTTGGTAGCGAAGAAACAGAGAAGAGAACAGAGAATGTAAGTTTGGACCAGTTATTGATAGTAATTTCTATGAACTCTTTAGCTGGTTCTGTTTCTAGCATGGTGGGCCTTGCGTTAGGGAGTGTTTCTTTTGGCTGAGTTTGTTTGCGAGAAAATAGTATGAAGTTTATGAATGAGGAGGAGCTGCTTGAAAACATAGTTTCTAGTGCAGTTTTGGTGCAAGGGGATGTTTTGGTTTGGAGTTTTTTGTGTTTTTACTTAAAACTGAGGTGACAAAATGTTTTTTGTTATCTAATATTGAGTGGTCCTTAGAACCGTTGTTGCCGGATGGCGAAAAAACTGACTTGTTGTCTATTTTTGAGTTAATCATTTTTATTTGGGTAAATTTAAACCTTTTTGTAAAAAAAAATGCATCTCTTTTAGGTCAATATTTGGGTGCCGAACAACTTTACTTAGGAGCTGAGTATCAAGTTACTTAGTAAAATTTCAGGATAATGTCACAGGAAGATTTTTTTCTTTTGTTCTAGTTTTTGTAGTAGGGATCTATGGGAAGAGTTTTTTTAAGTTTTAATTGTTGTGTAATTTATAATTGTACAAATTTATAAGTTATTTTTAAAAATATAGTATTATTTTGAAATTATAATAATATTGAAGATGTTAATAAAACCAGACAAATCATTTTTAATAATTTTTTTTTAAACTTTAGATTAAAATATATTAACAACTATTAAACCAATCTTGATAAAAAATATTTATTTTAATTCTGTAACTATATAGAATTGATATAAAAAAAATTATCAAAATTGGTTTAATAGTTGTTAAGATATTTTAATCTAAAATTTACTTAGAAACAATTTGTTTGTATTGATGCCCTTCAATATTTATAATTTATTGTCTGACCATTGTTACATAATATTATATCAAAATATTAATTATATGTATTTGTATAGTTGAGTTTAAATTTTTATTAAATAGAGCCAATTATAATATTGGCTTTATTTAATAAGAATTTTTATACTCAATTATAAATGGTAACAACAATATAGTAGTACAATAATTTGTTTATATTGGACTTTAATTAAAAAAATCACATTGCAATTATACAATCAAGTAATTGTATATAAGTTGTGTTCTATAAAAATTGATTAAAAGTTTTATTATTTTACAAACAATAAATTAAATTCTTTTAAATTTTTGTTAATTTGTTTAAAATTTACAAATAAATTATCTTATTCCTGAAAGTGAAAGTTTTGGAAAAGGTGCTAATGCAGTCATATAACTATTTTATTTTGTATAGTTTAGAGGAAAAAGAGTTGTAATACATGCTGATAATTGTGTTGGACAAAAGAAGAATAATACAATGATTAAATATTTAATATAAAAAATAATAAATGGTTTTTATAATAAGATAACTTACTGTTTTATAGTTGCAAACCATACAAAATTTGGATCAGATAGGTTTTTTGGTCTTTTTAAACTCAAGCCTTGAAACTCTGAAGTAGATAATTTAGAAGATTTAATTAATATAGTTCAAAAATCTACAGTTAGAAATACAATCAGGCAGCAACTGTCTATGATGCTGAAGGAAAAAAAGAATAAATTTTTATAAATAGTCAAAGTTCTTAGATCAATTTTTTTCATCAGTTCCAGAAATTCTTAAGCAACACCAATTTATTATATCACATAAAAATATTGGAAAAGTAATAATTCAAATATCAACAAATGTCTCACCTTAACATTTAAAAAAAAAAAATATCAACAAATACAATACCAAAAGAAATTACTATTGCATATGTTAGTTTAATTATAGATATTTCAGGGTCCTGTCTACACAAATGCAAATTTGGCTATAACAGGTGGAATTGAGAATAAATAGTCTAGTTCATATACAAAAAGCTTTAAAAAACATTCTTTCCAAGTTTGGTAAAAAAAAAAGTTAAAGCTTTTTTCAGGCTTTTGCCAAATATGCAATAGTACTACAGAAATTATTTTTGAAAAAAGTAAAAACAAATCTTAGATTTTTACTCTAAAGTATAATACTACTTAGAATACCAGCTTTATCTTTACTAAAAAGCATAAGTTCTTGCATTTAAGCATTATTTATTCTTTACACTATACTTATTTATATGTTTTAAAATATTATTGACTTAACTACCTTGTAGTATCAATCTCTATTTTTTTGTGGATAATAAATTTATAAATGCTTATAATTATATGTTGGTGGTCAATAATAAATTCTTATAAATTGTACAAATTGTTATTAATATAAAGATTTTTAAAATACAGTTATATTTTATGACAGTATTAAAAGTTGTATGTACATATGCATATATGTATAAAAAATTTATATAAAAAATTATCATGTTTTTATAATTTTTTATGCTAATAGTAAAACTGAAATTAATTGTTAAAATCTGGAATCAATTTTTTATAATAGGTACAATTCACTATAGGTGTAATCCACTATAGATGCATTTTAGTAAAAGTGAAAAATAAAATAAAATAAAATTAAAAAGGTAAAAAAAAATATTCTTTTATATTCAAATATGAATAGTGAGACTATAAATAGAGCTAATGTTCTATAAATATAAAAGAATATATATAAAAAAATAAAAAAATAAAATGTTTATTAATTCAAATTATTAAATCCAAAAATCAGAGTCTTTATTCAAATTTAATTCAAAAAAAAATTTTTTTAAAAAAATTATAGCATTGTTGAAAAGAGATTTTCAAAATTAAATAGATTTTTATAATTGTTTTTGTTTAAGAATTGAATATAAAGTTGTAAGAATTTAATAAAGAATATTTTATTTTAAAAGTTTTTTTGTTTTTTTTTTTTTCATAAATAATAGGCTTTGGAATTAAAGAAATAATATTTTATTTTAAAGAAAAATAGTTTATAATTAAAAAATAAGATTTAATAAAATTNAAAAAAAAAGAAATAAATAAAATTTACAAAAGAGAATAAAAACATAATATATACAAGAAGTTGAGGTCCTGTTATCATCACCAAAAAAGTAATATAGTAACCCTTGGCCAAAGAATAACTATATTCCTTGACTTAATATAAAGAAGATTGGCAAAAAAATAAAAATGGATATAGAAATACTTAAGAAAAATAGAAGATTATTACTAAGAAAACTTTATAAACAAGCCTTTATTGTATAAAATTTGTAGAGAATAAAGATTTATTTATTTTAGTAAAAAAGATAAGAAAATTTTGTATAGGGCTTGTTATTCTGCCTTGGTAAAAAAAGCAGTATTTTATATATTTTTTAGTATATAAAAAAAAAAACTATTACAAAAAACTAATAATAGTAAAGGAACTACAAAAAGAACTATTAAAGGAACTATAAAGGAATCTATAAAAGAACTACAAAAGAAACCCATAAAGGAACTACAAAAGGAACCAACAAAGAAACTAAAAAAGGAACCTATAAAAAAACTAATAAAGGAACTTTTGTTATTTACTAACTATTGGTTCAAAATGAAAAAGTCTACTAATAAAGCTAATACTAAGGAATTAATTGGTCTACTTAAATTTGTACTACACTTAGTAGTTATACAAAGTTTTTCAAAAATAATACTATACTACTAGTAAAATAAATTATTATAGTTCATACTACTCTTATATTACACAAAGCTTTTTCTAATAAAATATATATAATAAATTTAAAAATATGCTAAAATATGCTAATATAACAATATTCAGATGAGGCTATTAGTGCTAAACTATTTCAGATTATAAAAAATTAGAATTTATTAAATATAGTATCAACTAATATAACAGGCAATGATACAAATATAGTAAAAGTATTAAATATTAAGTATACAGTTTTTATTACTAATTAAACTTACTAGTTAAACAAATAGCCTTGTATTGTTTACATATTACAGCTTTTAGTCTTACAAGGATTAAAACAATGCAATCAAGTACATCATCAAGTAAAGTGTTTGCAGACTTTTTTGTTTGCCTAAACAGGCTCAAAGACTTTAAGAAGCTCAAAAAATTCAGAAAAATTACTAGTAAATAGTTATCATAATCTACTTAATATTTTAACTAATATCAAAACTAGATAGAACTCTGTGTATTATATATAGAAATAAGTTTTGGAATTATATAATTTAATGTGATCTATTTCTACTATGCTATTAAGTAAAGAGTAAAGTCTAATCAAAATTCTTTCCTAGATTTAAGATGGAAATCAGATTACTTGAATCAAGTAAACTAGTAAATTCATTATTCAATAAGAAAAAGAGTGATAAAGCAAAGCTTATATTAGCAATGCTGATGTCTGGAGCCCATGTTCGTAATGATTTGACCCTTCATACATATTTCAATCTATTCAAAAATTGCTTAAAGAAATTGAATACATAACTTGCAAGTTCACAATAAGAATTTAATCGTGCAAATATAATTTTACTTATAGTCTAATTAAAGTAAGACAAATTTTAATTGATGTTTTAATTCCAGTTCATTTCTTTAATTAGAATTGGATTAGCAATTCTTTGGAATACTGAATCATTAAAGAAAATTAGAATAAATATATTTATTTTTTGATGAAATGAGACCTATGCAGATCCGATAAAATTTAAAATTTTAAAATTTTTAAAATATATATTTTGTAGATTTGCACAAATCTCTAAATAAAATAATTTATTATTATATATTGAAAGTTTCAGAATTAATAATCCAATATCCAATTTTAAAAAATAAGATAATACAGATATTATAGTGCAGATAACTTTTACAGCTGTTATTATATAATCTAATGATTAGAATTGAATATTTTGATATCATTTGATTTATTACATTAATGGATTAGATTTACTCTTTGTACTAGATTTAATACATTTTAAAAAATACATTAAAAATTTAAAAAAATTAGTAGCTTAATTTTTTTTATATACAAAAACCTAATAAGTATTCAAAAATTGTTTAGCAGTATTTTTTTTTCAAATTAATAATAAAGTTTTAATAAAAAAATTTTTTTATATATTGTATTTTTGTAATTTTCAATGTAATAGATTTTATACATTTGTAAAATTAATTATGATTATATTTTATTAATATATTTTGCAAATTAAAAGTTTTAATAAATAAAAAATTATAAAGGCTTGTTATAAAAAAATTATTATTAGTTATATTGTAAAAATTATTACCTATATTATAATCTTTTTTTAAAAATTTGGCAAATTATTACTTTATATAGTAAGCCAAATGAGTTTAACTAGAGTTTAAAAAATTATTACTAATTAAATTTTTTAAATTTTTAATTAAAATTATAAATATTTAATATCTAATTCTAATTACAAAAATTTCTTTAATACCAAAATAGTATATTTCAAGTTATATTACTTTAAATTTTAAAAAATTATATCTAGTTTTTATATATAAATTTGGATATAGGTATTATTAGTAAAAATTTTAAAATTTTAAAGTTAGATTACTTTTTATATATTAATTCAATCTTAATAAAATTTTGTAATTAAAATTAACAAATTTATATTTATAACTTTTTTAATAGTTTAAATAAATTTATTTAAAAAAATTTTTATAATCAAAAATATTTTATAAAACTACTAGTAAATGCACTAAAAATTAGGTTAAACTAGCAATTGCAAATTTAAAAAAATATATATAAAATTTAAAAAGCTATGTAAAGCTATAAGTTTTCTAAAACAAATAACCCAGAAGTTAAAATATTATAAAAAAATATTTAATTAAATAGCTAATTTTAAAAATTAATAGAAAATTAAGTTTAATTATATACTAAATCTAGTACAAAGTACTAGATCTAGTACAGGTAAATCCTATCTATTAAGACAAATCAAATGAAACCAAAATCTTTGAATCTGATCATTAGATTACATAATATTGCAAAATAAAATAAAAGCTAAAAAATTAACAAGATAAATGGGGTATTGTAGCCAGGTTAAAGTTTCTACTAATAAAATTTTTTTAATAAACAATTAGATTTTTGTAGAATTTTTATTAAGCTATTATTATCTGGCAGCTTACTATGATTCATCTACCAAATAAATTTTTTATTTGGCAGAAACTATATAGTTGCCGAATAATAAAATTGTTATTAGGCAGACTATCGTTGGAAGTTACTGGATAAATCCATTATTAGTCATGCAGATGCTTTATAACTTAATTATTTGGTCAAAAGATTTAAATTTAGCCTATAAAGTTGAATTCCTTCAGAATTCAATTTTTTAGTCTGATCTTAAATCTTTGACCAAATAAACCAGTTACCAGGCAGTGCCTGTCTGATAACTATTAATTATTTGTTGATGATGAATTAATCAGTAAGTTTTGTCTTTCTTTAATTATTGTAATTATTGTAATTATTTGTAATTATTTATAAATTTTCTCGATTTGATATATATATATATATTTTTATTGTGTTGTAAAAATTAGGCAAAGTAACAAGCAGTGGCCCAACACCTACATTAAATAAAAACATTGCAATTGGATATGTAAAGTCTGGATATCACAAGAGTGGAACTTTGCTTAAAGTTAAAGTTAGGAATAAATTGCAGGATGCTAAAATTGTAAAAATGCTTTTTGTTCCTTCTAGATATTATAAATAAAATTGATATTTTAATTTGCAAATTTAGTATGCTTTTATTATTTACAGATTATTAATTAACTGCTGTAAGTAGATAAATGTGATCAATAAAGAACTGGAAAAAACATATCAAATAGTTTAAATATCTAAAAATTCATTTGTCACTATATACTGAATGTATGTTTTCATAATGTTTAAAGCCATATAACGGCATATTTTTTTTTGTTTAAGTATTTCTTATGGTATCATATAATACCTCTGTTACAATATGTTTTCAAATAATATTTGAATGAAATTTTTTTATGGGGATAATTAGCTTTAAATTATCCACCCTTTGAAAGTTGTGCAATTCTCACTATATTCAGGTGGATCACTAGTATAAAACATTGCCACAACTTACTTTCATTATAGTGAACTCTTGTTATAGTAAAGATTTGATATAATGAAGAATTTTGAATTCAGGAATTATTAAACTTCAACTCGATATAGTGAAGTACATATAGTATTCTCTCAATATAAGATATAGTGAAGATTTTTTTTCTCAGCCCAAGGGCATCACTATAATGAAAGTAAGTTGTACTTTACAACAATTGCTCTAATTCTTTAAAAAGTTATTTTACATGTTCAAAAAACCGTAAATAACACTGCATTATCACTTCATAAAAACTTCAACTCATCTGTTTGATATTAACTCAGAAATTATTATTTAATTACTTAATCCATTTAAAGTGCAAGTGAACACTAAAAGTAGTTCAAAAAACAGAATAAGCAGACTAATATAGTTATTTAAGTTTGCTTTTAAGAAAAATAATGGTTTTTTACTTGATGATAACAGTCATATAAAGTGTACACACTTTATTTGATATCTTAACTAAATATAAAAAACTCATGTTAATGATTTTTTGTAAACATAATTCCTACCAATGTAAGAATAATTGTTTCTGCATTGCCTTTAAGAACAATATTCAAGGGAATTATAATCTGCAAAAATGTGATCCGTTATAAAAGGCATTACTAAGAATTTGTAAAAAAAAATAAAAAAAAATAAAAATAAAAATAAAAATAATAAAAATAAAAAGTAAATAAAAATAAAAAATAAAAAAATAATAATAATAATAAAAAAATTAAAAAAAAATAAAAATAAAAAAAATAATAATAATAAAAAAAAAATAAAAAAAATTAAAAATAAAAAAAATAAAAATAGAAAAAAAAATGAAATAAAAATAAAATAAAAAAAGAATTTTGCTAACTATAACCGCTGGTGATGATCACCTGTAGCTAATTTGCCAATCAAAATTCAGGATCAGGTGTAACGTGCAAATTAATTTTGTAAAAGAAATTTTTTAAAAAAATCACTTTTAAAAAAAAATTCCTTGCTATAAACAAAGCTCTATTCTAACTTTTAACCTTTACCCTTACCCTAACATTAAAATGGTTTAATTTTTATTTAATTTAATAAAAAAGGTTTATTTTTTATGCATTGTAGATCACAGGTGATATCACCGGCGGTGATTTTTAGTTATTTTCATAAAAAAAATAAAAATAAAAAAAATAAAAATAAAAAAAAATAAAAATAGAAAAAAAAATAAAATAGAAAAAAAATAAAAATAGAAAAAAAAATAATCAAATCCGTGATTTTATGACCTTTAAAAGGATTTTAAAAAAGTTTTTGCGTTTCGAAAACAGAGAAGAGCATATATAATCGTATTCATTTGAATTATCATTTACTTCATTTACGTATGTACGTGATAAATTGACCTATCAGCTACGTACTGTACGTACGTATGTACGTACCGGTACGTACCATAATGGTAATTAAATCATTGACGTTGATAATAAGGAGCTAAAATTGCTATCACATGGATTCTTGGCTGATAATAATAAATATCCATCCAGCACCGACTTAGCACACCATTATCCTGATGTTGATCTCAGATCGCTAATACTAAAGATCAATTTAGAGCATATCATTTGAAATTTTTAGGTGGCGCCTCCGTGCTATCAGATTAAAGTGACTAAGCCATTAAAGGTCTAATTCAGAGTCTTGTTTAATTGGTCAGTGCATGTTTCATTGCTAATGCATATAAACGATCGTTTGTCGATTCCATATAAATACGTTAATTGAACTTGGTTAATTATTATAGTTGGGTTAACTAGACCTAATCGATTTAAAACATTAGCAAAAAGCTCACATTGTGTGACGGTAAAAAGTAATTACGTAATCGACCCTTCATATATAATTCGATTAAAAATAATAATACTTTACAAGAAGTTAAATTTAACGCAAATCATTTAATATCGATAAAAAAAAAAATCATATTTTTATTAGTGATAATGATAAATGAAAGCTTACCAAGTAATTACAGTAATTTACTCGCAGAAAAGCTAGTAGAAAATGAAATTTATGTTCATCAGAATCAAGATACCGTTAATGAGTCTCAAGATTTAATAAATGAAAAAATTATTGATAATTTAATCAAATTGCATGAAGAAGAAGTATTGAAAGGAAATTATGATCCAGAATTTCTTAATTCAATAGAACAATATATGACAAAGAATCATTTAAAACCAGAGAATTTAATTAATTTATGTTTAAATAATCAAAATAATTCAATAATTCAAATAATTCTCGCTCGTTGTTATCGTTATGGAAGATGGGTTGAAAAAGATGAAAATAAATCGTTCATTTATTACCAAAAATCAGCTGATATGGGAAATTCTTATGCAGTAACCGATCTTGGAGAATTATATGAAAATGGAATTGGTGTTGATAAAGATGAAAAAAAGGCTTTCTTTTATTTTCAAATAGCTGCTAATTTGAATTATTCTTATGGAATAAATAAACTTGGTTATTGTTATAGAGAAGGAATAGGTGTCGAAAAAGATGAAAACAAAGTATTTTTTTATCATAAAAAATCGGCCGAAATGGGACATGCTAATGTGATTCTTTCTCTTGGTCATTGTTATAAAAATGGAATTGGTGTCGAAAAAGATTATAATAAAGCATTCATATATTATAAAAAATCTGCTGAAATTGGTAATGCTGTTGGAATGTATTATGTTGGTTATTGTTATCAAAATGGAATTGGTGTTGAAAAGGATGAAAGTAAATCTTTTATTTATTATCAAAAATCTGCTGATATGGGTGATGACGATGGAACTTTAAGTGTTGGTTATTGTTATCGTCTTGGAATTGGAGTTGAAAAAGATGAAAGTAAGGCATTCACTTATTATAAAAAATCTGCTGATATGGGACATGCTGAAGGAACATGTGGTGTTGGCGTCTTTTATGAAAATGGAATTGGAATTGAAAAGGATGAACATAAGGCATTCATTTATTATAAAAAATCTTCTGATATGGGTTATGCTAAAGGTACATTTAATGTTGGTTATTGCTATCATCATGGAATTGGAGTTGAAAAAAATGATCGTGAAGGATTCTCTTATTATCAAAAATCTGCTGATATGGGAGATGCTGATGGATCTTATTACGTTGGTTATTGTTATCAAGATGGAATTGGAGTTGAAAAGAATGAACGTAAGGCATTCAGTTATTATCAAAAATCTGCAGAAATGGAAATTGTTGATGGAATATTTATGGTTGGTTATTGTTATCAACACGGAATTGGAGTTGAAAAGGATGAAAATAAAGCATTTATTTATTACAAAAGATCTGCTGATGTGGGTGATGCTGATGGAACTTATAGTGTTGGTTGTTGCTACCAGTTTGGAATTGGCACTAAACAGGATGAATATAAAGCGTTTATGCACTTTAAAAAATTAGCCGATACTGTAACAAATGTTAATGAAAAATAAAATTTGTTATTGTCGGAAATATTTGCAAACTCAGTTCTTAAATATTAATATTTAACTTTATTGAGTCAGTTATTTAATTCTAACAGATAGTTTATCAAAAAAAATAAAAAATAAAAAAAAAATTAATATAAAAATAAAAATATTACCGTTTCATGAAATTGTCTACGTATAACTGTTGTAAACTAATTTTTGTTATGCTCTCGTAAACATCTATTTATATTAAGGTAATACACAGTAAAAGAATCTAGAGTGCGTAAAAAATTAATATCTTAACCCTAATTAAACCAACCATTTTTTTTTACTTAATAAACAACCTAGTTAAACAAATATTTAATTGATCAGCCTTTCAGATTTTGAATATGGGAATGGACAAAGATCCGAACGAGTCCAGTGATTTTAATGGGAATGAAAGTAGTATTTTACAAAAGGTACATGAATTAAATCTTATGAATAATTGTTATGGAAAGCTCACTACCGGTATCAGACTTTAATTCGTTAATGGTGATGACGTTTGTTAGAAACAAGTAGAGCCTGTTGCAGATAACGCGTTTTCTTATTGCAGATCAAAAAAAAAAGAAATCGCGCGATTTTTACGCGATTTCTAGATGATTTCTGATTTCTTAAAACTATTCCGATAAGACAATTTCATACCAGATATTGGAATAATTTTAAGAATCAAATAAACTAAAAAAACTCTAAAAGTCGAGTGATTTCTTTTTTTTACAAAATTATACAAACCGTTCATTTATAGCACAAAATACCGGATTCGCTAGAAAGCTCAACATAATCAAGTTGTTAAATGCCTATCCTAAATGAATTTGTATTATTTGTATTATTTAGCTAATTTAATGACTTCACTTATATAATGTAATTTAATTATAAAAAATACAATCTAGTTACCATTATTGTTATAGGAGTTGTCAAACTATAAAAACTAAAGCAAACATTTTCGAAATCAATCGCTCAAATATCAAGACTTAAATATATTTATTGTTTATTACAGTACTATATTGTAATTTTGTTATTTTTACAATTTAAAAAAGCTCTATAATGCTGTAATGTATAAAAGATTCAAAAGATTCTTTAATTATTACAAAAATAATATAAAATTAGCTCAAGATTCTATTTTATTTCTATTTAAAAAATACAAACTATTGTTATTTTATCTAAAAATTGTAGCATATAAAATGATCAAGCCTTTAAAAAATTTTTATTTCTATAACAAGTTTTATTATATATACTTATTTTTTATGTATTTTTGCTTTGTGTAAAATTGGGCAAAGTAACTAATAAAATTTTGGCATACCAAAATTTATTATTGTAAAACAGTCACGTTTTCTAGTATATATTTTGTTAGATTTATAATTTTAGACCTTTTATGTTAGTTAAACTCATTGATGGCAAGAATTGAACCTATTTTAAATTTGTTAGAGTTTTTAACTGTTAATATGTATAAGAACTTACGCATGCCTGGCACACTACTCATACACTACTCGAATGATTGCGGGACGTTCCAAACTATTTTGATGATTAGAATAGGGTGTTCAAAATAGTCTGAACAACATCTAGATGTGTTCGAGAACGTGTTTGTAACAGGATGTGGCAGTGCAGTGCCAAAAATTCACAGATAATAACAGATAAAGATCTACCTTTTACATCATCATTATCGTTTCATTGATTTTTTTTTTCGATAATGAAAAATTTTCGTCCTATTAAGGGTAAATATACGTATTTTGTACGTAACATTGCTAGATTGTCTCGGTAAATTCTGAAAACAAATAGTCAATCATATAAAATATTATTAAAGGGGATAATTATTTATTTCACTTGTTTTATGATATTAATTTTTAATTTATATCATTCTCAATAGTACACATTCAAACGAAGAGAAAATTACCTTACCGAATGGAAGTATTTCAAATGGTAGAAGCTTCATGTTTTTTCCTTAAGTTAGTTTTGCATTTTTCAATCAAAGTTCGAATGATATTTTATGTATACACGTACAGTTTTTACCGGTCTCTTTATCAACAACGAGTTCGTTGATTCTGTCGATCGTAAAGTGTTTGAATCAATCCTTCAACAGGAAAAGTCATTACTTCAGTAGCTGAAGCATCAGATAAAGATGTTGATCTTGCTGTTGAAGCCGCTGAGAATGCTTTTAATGATGTGTGGTGTCATGTGGATGGCAAGGAACGTGGAAAGTTGCTCAATAAACTTGCAAATCTTATGGAACGAGATCTTGAGGAATTGGCTGCACTTGAAACTTTAGATAATGGGAAACCTTTTCATTCTGCAAAAGCAAATGATCTTCCGAGTGCAATTTCGTGTTATAGGTACTTTGCTGGATGGTGCGACAAGATCCATGGCAAGGTTGTTTAACTTTAATATTCAAATCAAATTAATTGTCATATTAATTATCACATAAATGTATTCATTAATTTTGCCATAGGTTATTGAGACTCAACATGATAAATTTTGCTATACTCGTCGTGAACCTTTTGGCGTTTGTGGCGCGATTATTCCTTGGAATTACCCCCTCGAAACGCAAGCGTGGAAAATAGCACCAGCTTTAGCATGCGGTATAAATCTGATTTAGGATATATGTATTGGTCAAAAGTAAGCTATCTATCCCTTTAACTTTTTAATTTTAAAAGCTATTTATGATAAACCTTTTAAATTAAATAACATATATAAAGATTATTTTATATAATTACTACAACAAATTTTAGATGAGATCGTATGTTTTTTTTTTTTTTAAAAAAAAAAAAAATAGTATAAAAATTAACAGAGCAGCAGCTTTAGTAATTAAAAATTTTAAAATCACTATGTTGTGGGGATATTAGTTGAACCCATTTTGATGAGATGGCTGTTGGAATATTAATTTTTATTTAAAATCAAAACTTTTGGGAAGTGAATTTTTTTGCACGACTAGGTTTTTTTATTAATTTTACTATATAAAAAATTTAAAAAATTTTATTTAGACTAAGGCCATGCAAATTTTAATTACTTTGTTTTCATAGCATGAACCTTTTAAATAGATCCGGACAGCGTTTTCATAAATTCTGGGACATCTGACCGACCGAATATTTGCTGATTCGATAAACTACCGGATCAAAACTTATTGAATCCAGTCGGTCAATTTTTTGCCAGATGTCCCAGAATTTATGAAAACAGCTATAATATCATAAATTTTATAAAATTTATATAAAAAATTTTCTAAACCTACCCGGTTATTAAAACATACTTTTGAATTTCCAAATTTTGACCCGGCCCGGGTTATGAAAACCAATCAATTAGTTTTTGCGTGGCCTAATCTTTATATATCTATTTAAATTGGGCTATAGCTTTTAAAATTAAAAAGTTAGAGGGGGTATTTACTCTTGACAAGTACTATAATAGTATTCGTTATTAATTTTATCTTCTAATTCTTTTTATTTATAGGAAATACCATTGTACTCGAGTCATCTGAATTAACTCCTTTGACTGCTTTAAAAGTTGCTGCGTTATGTAAAGAAGCTGGTTTTCCTATGGGTGTCGTGAAGGTTTTGTCCGGTTTCGGCCCTATCGCTGGTGCTGCTATTGCTTCTCATATGAAAATCAATAAAATTTCTTTTACTGGCATGTCTGAATTAATTCACTTCCCTTAAAACGTTTAATAAAAAAAAAAAAAAACTAACAATTTTAAATTTTTCTCTTATAAGGCTCCACTGCAGTAGGAAAGTCTATATTGAAAGCTTCTGCTGATAGTAACTTGAAAAAAGTTTCATTAGAATTAGGTGGAAGATCTCCAAATATTATATTCGCCGATTTTGATCTTGATCAAGTTGTCAAATGGGCTCATATGGGTATCTTCGACAATAGTGGTCAAAGCTGTTCCGCTGGCTCTCGTGTTTACGTTGAAGATTCTATTTATGATAAATTCATTAATAAATTCAAAGAATATGTTTTGAATATTAAAATTGGTGATCCGTTTCATCATGATACTTATCAAGGTCCTCAAATTTCTCTGCAACAATTTAACAAGTAATATATAGATATTTATTTATTTTTATTAAATAATTATTTGTATTACTGATTAATCACAATCTTTATTTTAGAATTATGTCCTATATTGAAACTGGTAAGAAAGAAGGTGCTACTTTACTGTTGGGTGGTGAACGACACGGTGATCAAGGTTATTTTATTAAACCAACTATTTTCACTAATGTGGTAAAGTTTTTATCCTATATATGTATCGTTTATTACTATATCAGATATGAAATAGTATATAATAGTATACGGAATGTTTACTTTTTAAGAACGAAGAAATGAAGATAATGCAGGAAGAAATATTTGGTCCTGTCGTATCTGTTTCAAAATTCAAAACTATTGAAGAAGTTATCGAGAAGGCTCACCTAACCAAATATGGTTTGGCTGCTGCAGTGTTCACTAATGATATCACTCGTGCAATAAAAATTTCAAATGAGTTGAAAGCTGGCACAGTATGGGGTAAATGATTTTTTTTTTAAATTCTTGTACATCTATCTATCTATTTAATATTGTGGCTTAATTTATCATCTATCTTACAGTTAACTGCTATAATTTATTTGATGCCAATGCGTAAGAAATTGTTATTTTCAATTTACTTATTTGTTATTCTTGTATAGGTTCTATATTAATTCATTAATTTTGATAAACAGTCCTTTTGGTGGTTATAAGGAATCTGGCATGGGTCGAGAGCTTGGAAAATACGCGTTAGATCAATATACTCAAGTGAAAACTGTTCAAATTAATCTTGGAATTCAAATGTGAAGTGTGAATAGTTAACAATTCGTTTACTTTAACGTCGATATGTCATACCATACCACATTCAATTTAAAAATGATGCAACATACTTCATTATGTCAAACATTAAAAAAATTCAAATTATTTTACCATATTGGTGTCCTAATGATCTAATAAAGCTGCCTCTTATACCCAATTAATAATTCAAAAGTAAATACACGCTGAAAGTTTTCGTATTTGCAATTTAACTTCGGACATACAAGCTGATGACTCAGTTGACGACTCTGTTGTCCAGGAAGTACCTTGCGTGAGATAAAGCTGGCGTAATTTTACTGACTGGAAAATCAGTGGGAATCACTTAGAATTAACTATCGTATTTTCGCGAAATAACGCGCTGGTGTATAATTTCATATAAGGGCCCAAATTTAAGTTTTTAACATTTGAAATTACACAGATGTAATTTTCTTTTGGCAGTTAAACGTATTACTGTTTACTCAGTATTGCATTTATTTTCTTAGTGTCTTGCATGTAAAAATTGTAACTACTTTGGCCAATTTTTAAAAGTAAGTGATTTAACTTTCTCTACGAATACAAATAATGAGTTTTTGCGGTTCTAATATCTTCGATTAACGCGTAGTAACCTTTACAAAATGTGATTCATGTTTTATGACTATTCTTGGTATAGAGTAGATTATTAGTTTAGAACCAAATAAACATTATGATATTGATAAATATCGTGCTTATCCTAGTAGAGCTTATCTTGGTTAAAAGAAAGGTTCATTAAGCGATAAAGGGTATAGAACATAAAATTTATAAAATAGTACATATAAGTTATACAGTGATGACGTTCAAAGAACCAATGTCATCATAGCGCAAAGTTTCTTTGGCCCTTAATTATAAAATATTTCAAAATTTGGGCCTTTATATGTAATTATTTTTACTTTGGGCCCTTATTTGTAATTATTTTCATTTTCCGGGCCCTTATATGTAAATTCCCCTTTTAAATAACGCTCATGAGCGTTATTACGCGAAAATTCGCATACGGGCGGATTTTGGAATTTTAGTGTCCAATCAAATTAGTAAAATTGGTGATTACTTCGAATTAGTAATAATAGTTGCACTTTTACGAATCTACTGCTTTTTTTTCTGATTTGAAATTTTCAACAAGACCTTAATTCAGAGATCCTGAAATGGTTTTTAAAGATCCCAGAATAGATAATAACAGCGTCAAAGGTTTGTTTATTAATATAATAGTTTATTCTTCTTTTAACGGTTTGAAAATTAGTACTTAGGCTTAATATCAAGGATCCCGAAGTAGTTTTTTAAAATTCTAGAACAAGCAAAACTTTTACTATTAACTATATCGAAGGTTTGCAATGTAAAATTGCAAAAATAACATTTTAAAAAAATTTAGATACATTTGCGCAACGTTAGGCATATAGGTATAATATGGATGTAATGTTGTTTAATTATTAATATGTATCAAAGTGTATAATAGTAATGTGCCTACTTTTAAACATTAATACAATTTAGATAACATACAGTATTTGAATTTCCAATATCCGGCCATATGGGTAGATGAAATTAATGTTATTAATTTACAGCTGTTTTCGAAATGTTAGAAATGATTGTCTTAAAAAAAACTTAGAACAAAGATTATGTTGATTAAGCTTCAATTTCTAATCAATTTTCAATCAATATGATTGTTGTTCTAAGCTAATCAAATATTCTTTTAAACCATTTTTTCTGACAATTTTGCTATACAAAATAAAAATTAATTATATAATTGGTTTTCATATTCCGGTCGGGTTTCCAAAGTGGGGTTTGGAAATTTTTTTTAATATAGTTAACAATTTAAACTTCTCAATTCAATAATCATGTGACAGAATAATAGCGTAATGCTCTATAATTTGACCGCGTTACCTTTTATTGCGCATGATATTTTAGATAAACCCAAAAAAACAGATAAGTTCGATCTTTATTTTATTATATTGTTTATATTTATTTTAAAAAATAAAGCTAAGTTTCTACTTGGTTTAATTTTTTTTACATGCATTCTGTAACAAAAATGTTTTACAGTAGTTAATGATAGAAGTAGTGCTTGGATCCGGATACTAAACCGGATATCCGGATAGATATCCTCTTTCACTTTCTCTAATCCGAATTTATATCCGGATATGTGTTGGTTATCCGGTTTATAATCCGGATTTACAGCTATTACCATAAATTCTGGAACACTCAAAAATTTTCTCGAATTTTTTCTGTTCCGTATGGTAAATTACCTAACTCATCGGAAACTACATTGCTGTCTCCGGACTGAAGGTTCGATGTAGTTTCCGGAGAATTAAGTAATTTAACGGACGAAACAGAATAGATTCAGGAAACGAGAAAATTTTCAGGTATCCAGAATTTATGATAATGGCTGTGATTCCAAAAATTTTTTTCTAATTGAATGATGCCGGCCAGAATTGAAAAGCTTGACATTTTGATTCAAATTATGTTATTCAACATGTCGAACATTTTAAATTAATGCCTGAATCCATATATCTAATTGGATATCCGGATAGATATCCTGTTTTACAGTTATTATCATAAATTCTTGGAACATCCAAAAATTTTCTCGTTTCCCTGAATCTTTTCGTTTCGTCCAGTAAATTACATAACTCTCTGGAAACTGCGTCGCTATTTTTGAACCTTCAACCTAGAGACAGCGATGTAGCTTTTTGGGAGTTAGGTAATTTACCGGACGGAGCAGAAAAGATTTCAGCAACGAGAAAATTTTAGATGTTCCAGAATTTAAAATACTTTTTTGATAAAAGTCACGTTAAACTTCTCTGATTGGCTGATGTTGATTAGCATATGGGACCCCCACAGCAAAAGGAGGCAGTGGGCGGACCAATCAGATTTCGAGATTTTGTGTCGATCACCTGCTTTCTTTATAAGGATATTTTTTTTTTGCTAAATATATTATGTCATAGGGTTTGGGTGAAATCCGCGTTAGCATAGTGTGTTTTATAGGTTAATGCGGATTTCACCATCATGTGATCTGCATAGCGGGTTTTACTAGCTAGCTGCGCGGGTTTCATCCTGTCGTAATATATTAGTAAAATATACACGAATTTAAATTTTTTTCTTTGTTTCTATTATCTGTTATGGTAAAAATCGATTTACGTAAGTACGTATGTACAGTACCACATTAATGATTTACAATATTGCAGTTGTATACCTTATATTTTTTTAAGCATATATCATGTCTATGATAACTATCTATTTGGACATAAATGCTATAGAATTTATGCTCGAACTTGTAAAAAACAAGATAATTTGAGCGATGTAGCATCTGATAAAGTATATACATACGTACAGTTCGTATGTACGTACAGTACGTATATACAATACATACGTATATAATTATATGGGTGTAAAGAATGTAAATTCGAGGAATTTTTATTAGTTTTTTTTTTATCTTAAAGGAATGGAATATAACATACGTTCCAATAATGATAGTATAAATAAAGACATTTTAGCTGCGTTAAAAGATTTAGATGATACTTTTTTTGTTGATTATTTAGATTCTAAAGACGAAGAATCTAACTCTGTATTAGATGACGAATCAATATCTGATGAAGATATTCCTTTAAATAAATTAAATGATTCAGCTTTGTAGATATTTCCGACAATTTTATTGAAGATAAAATTTATGATGATTTAAAATTAAAAATTAAAAAATTTTTTGATAAAGGCCAGTGTTCATGTCATTCTAAACAACCTTGTTTTGAGAAAATTGGTTATGAAAAGTCTCTTTATGTCGAGCTGAATTTGAAAGTTTAGAGAAAAATATGCGAGATTTGGTTATTAAGGGGCAGCCTATAGCTTTTCAAAAAAATGAAAGTATGGATAGAGTTACTAACGAAGATGGAAAAAATTTGAGTTTTGGATATTGTTATAATCATGATATTCAAGTTTGCCTTGATACATATTTAACTTTTGTTGAAGTTAGCCGTAAATATTTAAATAATACGAGAGTGAGTTGTGGCAATGTTTTATACTGGTGATCCACCTAAATATAGAGAAGAATTGCACAACTTTCAAAGAGTGGATAATTTAAATCTAATTATCCCCATAAAAAAAGTTTGTTCAAATATTATTCGAAAACATATTGTAACAGAGGTATTAAATGATACCGGAAGAAATACTTATACAAAAAAAAAATGTATGGCGTTATATAGCTTTAAACATTATGAAAACATACATTCAGTGTATAGTGACAAATGAATTTCTAGATATTTAAACTATTTGATATGTTTTTTCCAGTGCTTTATTGATCATGTTTATCTACTTATAGCAGTTAATTAATAATTTGTAAATAATAAAAGCATACTAAATTTGCAAATTAAAATATTAATTTTATTTATGATATCTAGAAGGAACAAAAGGCATCTTTACAATTTTAGCATCCTGCAATTTATTCCTAACTTTAACTTTAAGCAAAGTTCCACTCTTGTGATATCCAGACTTTATATATTCCATTGCAATGTTTTTATTTAATGTAGGTGATGGGCCGCCGCTTGTTACTTTTCCTAATTTTTACAACACAATAAAATATATATATATCAAATCGAGAAAATTTATAAATAATTACAAATAATTACAATAATTACAATAATTAAAGAAAGACAAAACTTACCGATTAATTCATCATCAGAATTATAAATTTCTGCGTTTTCTGCATAATCAAAAAAAAGGCAAAAAATTGTATGAAAATGTAAAACAAATAATTAATAGTTATCAGGCAGGCACTGCCTGGTAACTGGTTTATTTGGTCAAAGATTTAAGATCAGATTAAGAAATTGAATTCCGAAGGAATTAACTTCTTAGGCTGATTTTAAATCTTTTGACCAAATAATTAAGTTATAAGGCATCTGCATGACTGATAACGGATTTATCCGGTAACTTCCGACGATAGTCTGCCTAATAACAATTTTAATATTCAGCAACTATATAGTTTCTGCTTAATAAAAAATTTATTTGGAAGACGAATCATAGTAAGCTTCCAGATAATAATAGCTTAACTAATAATAATACCTTTTGCAAGTGCACCCTCAATTGTAAGACCAACACGACGACGCGCTACACCACCTTTAAATTGAGAGAGAATTCGATTAGCTCCTAAAAAGCCACCATCTACTCTACGGCATTTCCCTATTTAATTTTAAATAAATGCTAGAAAAAATATGCTAGAGATTATGATCATTAAAAAAATATAAATACCTATTGTCCAAGATAATCCGGCTTCCACAGGTGTTATTGAATTATCAAGATCATGCCCATACAAACATAAACCAGCTTCGAGGCGTAAACTGTCACGTGCACCAAGTCCAGCAAAATGCACACTTGGATAACCCAATATTAATTTCGCTAACCGTTGAGCACTTGTTGCAGCAA
The DNA here is from genome assembly GCA_003550325.1 of Gigaspora rosea. Taxonomy (NCBI): domain Eukaryota; kingdom Fungi; phylum Glomeromycota; class Glomeromycetes; order Diversisporales; family Gigasporaceae; genus Gigaspora; species Gigaspora rosea. The sequence continues at coordinate 42,790 of QKWP01000504.1, read as the reverse complement.
CAGATATCTAAATGATAAAATATCAATTTATAAATTTTCAATTTATAAAGGGTCAATTTAAATAAATAACCTCGTAACAAATTTTTGTACTAACTGTAATGGCATTAAAAAAAAAATAATATTTAAATTACAATTTCTGAATAAAATATTTCAGAAAAAGCCGATTAATATTTCTTTCTCATAATCAATACAAGAATACTAAGTAATTTCGCTATTTTTTTTTTTACCATTAATGGCAAAGATTTCAAACTTCATGTGAAACTTACTTCAAATCCATCTTCACCAGTGTACCCAGAACGTGAAACATGACTTTCAATGGTTTTGACATGGAGAAAACGGGCAGTCATAAACATAAAATCTGATAAATCTTTGTCACACAATTTTCGAAGAATTTCAGCAGCTAGAGGACCTTTATTGTAAAAGATTATTAGATTTGTTAAATATAGTATAGATATATTTGAAATATAGTACCTTGCAAAGCCAGCAGAGCATGATCGTTGATAACCTTTAAATCAACCCAACCGCCTTTTTTTGAAACTCCCCCATTTTAGTACGTACATGTGCTAAATCTTTATCCGCACAGGCTGCATTAGACACGACATAAAGATGATTAGCATGTTTACAAATGACATTATCATCAATAATTCCACCATTCTCATTTGTTAAAACAGATAAAACAGAAGAACCAAGTGGCATCTCCTCAATATTAGCAACAACTAAACTTTCGAGAAAACGTATGCAGTCTTTTCCAAGGATTCTACAGAATAAAAATTTATCATAATATTTAATTTAGAGAATGTAAATGAAGAAAAATCAAAAGATAAATTAAGAGTGTCATTTTCTTACTTAAACTGAAGCATATGCAAAATATCAAATAACAATGCATATTCACGCGTGTGTATGTGCTCTGATAATACACTTTGATTTGCGTAATATACAGGCATAGACCATCCATCAAAGGGAACCTTTGAAGAATCAAAAAAAAAAATTATTATAATCAAAATCTGGTATAAAAATAATTATGATAATAACTAACCATTTTACCACCTTTTTCAATATGATAATTATACAACGGCGTTTGCTTCAACTGAATGGTGAATAAATAAATACATGTATAGTCAATGAAGCTTAAAAAATCAGATCATTAAATATCCATATCTATAATTGTTAGACAAAAGCTGTTTCAAATATAAATTAAAAAGGCGAAACTTACAGAAGACGAAACCCCTGACAAAAGACGAAAGGGCCAGACCCTTCCACAAAAAGTCAAGCCTCTCATAATTTAAATTACATCGAACTGATCAATTTTTTAGTTTTTATGTTTTTCTATCTTTGATATTAGTGTTCTAGGCTGATTAAATTTTTACGGCTAGACTAAGCTGTTAAATTTTTAATGGCTTAGCAGTTTAGCTAATAAATAGATTATCTAGGTGTCACAAGACCCTGCATATAGTTGAACTATTTTTAGCGCTTAGAAGAAATTGTTAGCGCTTTGTGGTATGCTTGATTGCTTTATATGTAAATTTTGGGATAGTTTCATTGTTCATGTTTGGTAATTGATATTCTCCGGTTTACCTCTTTTAGGAAATTTTGGGTTTTACTAATTTCAACTGATTGTGCTGATGCCATGAACGAAGTCACGGGCATCCTTTTGTCACGAGACCATGACCCTGGCCCATGATGCAGGGTGGTTGATGGATAAGTTTAGGATATTGATTAAGGGGGTGATACGTTTAAGAGTTTTGGAAATATGATATATTGAATAGGGTTAATGAGTAAGTATGAGATCATAGGAATTGGCTTTTTAAGAGAAGTAAGGACGGGAATTATTCTACCTCTTTTGTTTTTGCTGCTAGCTCGACGAAATTCTAGCCTTGTCGTTAGTATCATGTGGTCCAAAATAAAGGCATTCAAACTATTGTATACATTAAAGCTGCAAACATGTGTTATTCTACCACCATGGCTTATGTTGGTTTTTGTTATCTAGATAGAATTGGAGTTGAAAAGGATGAACATAAGGCGTTCGTTTGTTATCTAAAATCTGCTGATATGGGTGATACTCTTGGAACAAATATTGTTGGTCATTGTTATCAGTACAGAATTGGAGTTGAAAAAGGATGAACATAGGAATTGGGTTGAAAAGGATAAAGATAAGGCATTCAGAAATCTGCGGATTCAGGGTGTAGTCAGAATGACAGATATTGCTCATTGCTATCAAAATAGGGTTGTGGGGTTTGAGTTGAAAGAGTTATACAAAATGCTATTTATTCGTATCGAAGAGTAAACAAATTAGTAAAAGTTGTATATGAGTGTGCATCAAAAAATAATAGATTTGGATTGCGAATTAAGAAAGATGCTTATTGATGAGTTCCGAATTTATCTATCAGAAAGGTTGATTTGTGACCGTATGTCGTGCGCTTTGGTATTATAAAGTAGAAATTATATAATTATGTTCCTCTCAAAATGCTTAATTTAAATAATTGTTTAGAATTCATTTAAGAACTAAAAGTATTTTATGAAATTAGATGTGTGTATCCAATTTTTAAAGGAAACAAGGACGAAATAAATGGTATTAGTAGAAGATGAGAATAACTTACAAGGGCGTTACCAGTTGTGTTAACAGTTTAGAAAAAGATTCAAAAGAAGTGTTGCATTGGGGTTAAAGTGCACTGGATCATTTGCCAGTGAAGATGTCAACATTGCTATATTATATAATGATGAAGTTTTGTTGGCGTAGGGACTAAAAGAGATTTAGATAAGAGATTAGCATTGAGAGTGGTTAGTAAGGTGAAAGGGAAAGGTAGAGTGGGAATAGTGATCGATATAGGAATTCGTGAGATGGGGAAGTAGCATTGGTTTAGAGGGGTGGCTTGAAAAGATAGTTTTGAAAAGATGGTGGTAATAGGTGAGGAAAATGTTGACGCACAAAAGTGGGCAACCAGATTTACAGTACACAATATTGGAGACGTCTTTATGCAAGCGAGTGTATAATAATAAAGAGAATAAATATTAATTGAGTAAAGCTAGAGATCAGTTCGAGTGACGAATGGTGTGATTAAAAATATCTGGATAGTGTAATGGTAAACAGGAATTAAGATTTGATAAGTAAGGTGTGAGATGTAGCAACTCCAGTATTTGTGCTGAAAGTAGTGAATGGAGAGAATTGGGATGTGGTCGCAGAAATAGAAATCCTTCAAATGAGGATCCTATAGAAGTGTTTTTCAGAAAAAACTAGCAATATCTGATAGTCAATGAGAATAAGCATTTAAGAATAGGAAAAATAGGGAGGGGTGTTGCATCAGACCAAAGAATGCAAGGGTCTTTAACGGGTTAGCAGTATTTCAGCAACTAGCTCAGTCTGGATGGGATGCTTTTTATAGAAATGCGGTTTTTTAAGTAAGGCTGTTAATGCTATATGATGGGCATTTGACTGTGACAATAGTAGTGTGAGGAGAAATGGTATTGACTTAAATTAGAACTATTGGAGGATGGATTCGAAAGCAGTTATGCTGTATTTGGGTAGTGGAAGCAACAAAGAAGATAGCATCAGTAAAGATGAGTTTTGAGAAGCCATACTAAGCAAGTTGAATTGAGAGTGAAGGGAAAGAGAACGCAATTCGATTCTCTTGATGATCCTATATGTGTATTCTATTGTCATATTTGTGTATGGTCGAGTGACAAATGTTGATGCCGTGAACGAAGTCACGGGCATCCTTTTGTCACGAGACAATGACCCTGGCCCATGATGCAGGGTGGTTGATGGATAAGTTTAGGATATTGATTAAGGGAGTGATACGTTTAAGAGTTTGGAAAATATGATGTATTAAATAGAGTTAATGAGTAAGTATGAGCCATAGGAATTGGCTTTTTAAGAGAAGTAAGGACGGGAATTATTCTACCTCTTTTGTCTTTGCTGCTAGCTCGACGAAGGTCTAGCTTTGTCGTTAGTACCCGTCCACCCACCACTAGGTAGGAGCTCCCTATAGGTTTGGCAGACTTATAGGAGGGCTTGATAGTTCGGTTAACAACCAGAATATTGAAGGTAATTGGCTTGTTGGCCTGATCGAACAGTCAGGTAATGAAGAAAGAGAAAATGAAATGCTATGAATGGAGCATGAGACCATAACCCAGACCCATGTTGTAGGTTCATGATCGATTAGTATGGGGTTTTGAGATGTGAATAAAGTCACGTGGCATCCATTTGTCATGACATGAGCTGGTCCAGATATAGAGTTAATGATGGTAAGTATGAGGTATTGGTGACGATATTATGAGTATAGGAAATAGTAAGAATAAGGTATTGTGAAATGATTGGTTTGTTGAGTAAGGTATTGGTAACAAATATTTATGGGTAGAGGAATGAGTAAGAATGAGGTATTGTATGAGAAGTGTTGGTTCAGTTAAGTAGGTATGAGGCCATAAGAGACAGTTATTTAAGTAGGAAATGAGGTGCTGTGAATGGAGTCACATGGCATCCATTTGTCACAAGACCATTAACCAGATCCATGATATTGATGAGTGGTAAGTATAAGGCATGGAACAGATATTATAAATGAGTAAGAATAAGATATTACATGAAAGATTTTGGTTTCGTTGAGTAAGTATGAGTAGTGGTGATGTATATTTATAGGTATAGAAAATGAGTAAGAATGAGTATTGCGTAAGAGATGTTTGGTTCAGTTGAGTAGGTATGAGGTCATAAGGGACAGGAGGAAAATGAGATGCTGTAATGAAATCACATGATATCCATTTGTCACGAAACCATAAACCAGGTCCATAACGTAAGGTTGATAAGTAGTAGATATGAGGTATTTGTGATTGATATTGGATGTATGAGAAAGGAGTAAGAATGAGGTTCTGCATGAGAGATTTTGGTTCCATTGAGTAGGTATTGATAATAGTTGTTTATGGTATAGAAATTAAATAAGAATAAGGTAGTTCAAAAGAAACATAGGTGCGGTTGAGTAAGTATGAGGGTTTGGTAGCTTGGGTGGACAACCCAAAGATCGAAAGTGATTGGCTTGTTGGTCTGATCGAACAGGTCGGATATTAAAGAAAAGAGTAAGTGAGAGGCCATGAATAACCGTGACTCAGACCTATGATGTAAGATTGATGACTGGTTAGTATGAGGTATTGAGATGCCATCCATTTGTCATGAAACTGTCAACTGGGTTCATGACATAGAGTTGATGCATAGTAGTATAAGGTTTAGTATCGATATTATAGGTATGGAAAGTGTACAAGGATGAGATATTGCATGAGAATTATTGGTTTGAGATATTAGTGATGGGTATTTATGGGAAGGAAATGAGTAATAATGAGGTATTGTATGGGACAAGATGCGTGAACGAAGTCACGCTATTACAAGACTGCGAACTGGGTCCATTATGAGGGTTGATGCATGGGTATTGGTGATGAATTTTATGTGTATGGAAAATGAGTAAGGGTGAGATTTTGCGTGAGAGATTCTGGTACCGTTGAGTAAGTATATGGTATTGGTTATTGGTTATAGAGAAATGTTGGTGCATAGACTTTGTTGTTAGTACTCACCTACCCACCACTGGGTGGGAGTATTTAGTGTTGGGGTATTTGGGAGTTATAGGTGTGATCGATAGCCCAGGTGCACAGCCTGGATATCGAAATTAGTGCTTCGATAGCCTGACTATACAGCTCGGATATCGAAGAAAAAGAGGTAGATATAAGACCGGTTTAGTGATGCTAGAGATGACTGGTGACCACATGAGCAGCGAGGTGAAATCCCATATATGTATTCCATTGTCATATTTGTGTATGGTTGAGTGACAAATAAAGGAGGTATACTTAGCGCTAGCGCTAGCGAAAGCACTTGAGACAAAAGCAAAGCAGCTTAGGCGCAGCGCAAGCGCATAGCGCTCAAAATTTTTTTTGCTAGTCGAATAACAGGTGAATATATATGCGGCGAATGAAATGAATGACGATTAAAAAAGGGCATACTATGAAATTACCAAATTAGGTGATATCTATATCTATACTACAAGGACGAGGTTTTACCTAACAGGTTTTTGAATTTTTTATATATGCGGATCAAAATCTCGTGACACTTGTGACCTGTATTACTGCGCAATAAAAAAATTTTTTTTTCTCGCACCCGATTCCATGCCACATTCCCATGGTCCTTGTTTATTAAGTTTCGATCCGGGTAAATACTTTTCCTGCAATCGTGAAGAAATAAGAATGAAAGTAGTAACAAATCAAGATCAACTCGTGATCACAATGGTTCTAGATCAATTTGATAGAGAAAAGCCACCAGGGGAACAATCATTTAATTCATTAATTTTGATTAGCAAATTAGTTATAATAATAGAAATATGCCGTAATGGAAATTTATTTAAAGTCAAGATTTTAATAACGAATCACCTTCTAATCCAAGTGCGTGGCCGTGTTAAAGCATCTTTTAATTTTCACAATGAAAATCAAATGCATCATTTTTGAAATAACCAGATATGCAGATTATGGGACCACAGCAATGTAATAATTACTGAAAATAATTAGTTATTAATATTTACATTGATATTTTTTCATTGATATTTATAAATATAATTCTTTTATTGTTTTGTCATCTTTTTTTTATATTCGTTACATATTTTTTTATTCAATACTTTATTGAGCAAGGATATGGTATCGTGACTTGTGAAATTCGCCTGATCTTTAGCGTAACAACTAATACCTTTAAGGTTCTTTATATTGGCGAAACAGAAGAACTACTTATGCCTAAACAAAGATAGAATAACTTGGGTATGCAAGTTTGTTATGTCGAAAAGATAAATTTATGTTTTCTTTTTTAAAAAAAAATTTTAGTAATTATCTTCTAGACAAGACACCCGACAAATTCCTGCCGTTGCCGAAGAACAAATGTGGATGTGTTCTACACGTGGAATGCAAAAATTTTTAATTACATTGTTAAAATATATATGAATATTCGAATGTAGTCTTTTAATGTATGAAAAGTTAATTAGCATTTAATATTTAGTGATTCATTTTTATTCGCTTTTATTTATTTATTTATTTTCTAATTTTTTTACTTTATTATTATTTTCACTTTTTTTTATTAATTGGTAAATGCATACCGGTTCTAAAATGACAAATGATATTTCATGATTCGCGAATAACACATGCCATTTCAGAATCAACATAAATTCAGAAATGATGTGGATCATTATAATAATATGCTAAATCTTTTTGTCTGGCCACCTGACGAATGACGTAAGTTAGAATACAATGTACAAAGCAAAAACTTCATGTGTAAATCATTTTTTTATATTGATCAATATAGAGTTATTTGATTGGATTTAGGCATTAATATACAACCTTTCGGATAAAAAGTTATTCGAGTACGAGCACTAGGTGTAACTAAATTTCACACGGTTTTATATGCAAACCATGTGGCCTTAGGCACGTAGTTTTAATATAAATAGCGGGTTAGTGATCTCCAGAAAATTTTGCACGTTGTGTAATCTGAGTCACACGACCTAAATAAATAGTTTTGCCCAAAATCACCAAATTTTAACTAACAAACTTGCTAACCGATGTACTAAGTAAAATTGCTTGGATTGTAATTTTATTATAATATTACTCAGCAGTACAAGGCTAGTATTAATGCTTTGCAAGTTTGGTCCGAGGTCTGAATCCGAATCGTCAGATCATCTTGGGTTACACAAAATGCGAATTTTTTTGAACTATTAACTTACTAAATATAAACCTGTATGTAATTAGTTACACCTAGATATTCATACAATAAAATATTTGAAATACATTGCTTCATTTAACATATGCTGTTAGTTGGGTGCATCTAGGAATGCTAAAAGTTTGTCTGGTTCGACTCGACTCCAAAAGTCAAGTCTTTATTAAAGTTCATTTCCAAGTCAGACTTGGAACTTAATCGCATTTCATGTGCTCCTTAAACATTTAAATAACCAAAAAAAGTATATTCATGCATACTTTGTATGCGCATACATGTTTTTAATGCTATATTTAATATAGATGTTGCACGTGAAATGCAAGTTGAAATTGAAGTCTGACTTGGAACCAAACTTTTTTTTTTTTTTAACCCTAGTTCACTATGCTAGGAGCGCAGTTTGGCACTCATTTATTAAGATCAATTTTTATTATTACATGTTTGATAATCTATTTTTCCTAATTTAACTGAACTATCTAAGAATCGTCCATACATCCCTAATCCCAAACCCATTCAGTCCTTTCAGAAATTTTCGTTCCGGAGGCGGTACAGGACTACTCTGCTTTTTGTCCAGCTTATTAAGGCGGACTTCAGTCCCTTGCTTCAGTCATCCTTCTGCTTTAGATTAAGGCAGGTCTTCCTAGGTCCAGATCCTGCAGCTCTTTTCTTTATTAAGGTCGTATGACATACTTCATAGATGTTCACAACTGGTTTTACAACCAGTTGACCTTATTTAACTGGAGGGTTTCACCGGAACTTTGCCTTTAACCAGAATTCTACCAGAAGTATCCAAATTTAACCAGAGTTTCACCAGAAGTATCCAAATCGAGAAATCACACACGCAATGTGGCTGTGTCACCAATCGTGGTCCTTGCATTCTAGTCCAAACCGTCCGTCTCATGATCTTATGTAGAATTATGTTCCTGGTAGGGCTTGAACCGGCAACCTTGCGACTAGAACAGCTTAGCGACCCGGGAGCGCAACCACTATGCTATCGACCCACGGGATTGGAACCAAACTTTAATAAAGACTTGACTTTTTTGGAGTCAACTAAAAAACTAATCGAATCAGACTTTTAACATCACTAGGTGTATCTAGCTAATAATATTATCTTTTATTAAATGAATTTTTATTAAGAATTTGTAAAAGTGTAGCATATATCAGTGCAATTGATGCATAAGCTGAGACAGGATATGCTCCCAGAAATAGCAACTATAATTGCTCTAGTATTGCTATCATCAACTGAATTCATGATTCTAGTAGTCCATCACACTGCATTAAGCAAATTGGCATTTAAGTTGAAGCTTTAAAATGCTACAAAATGGCAGGATTTTATATGGGTTGGGAAATTTGTCCATTTATTATATCAGATCCTAACAATTGTTATTAACATTGGACAGTACCTAAATAGGCAACTAATTAAAATTTTGTGTTTATCTAACTTCATAAGCTTTTTTGATCTTTTGACTTCTGTCAACTAACAAAAAAAGATCTATAGTATAATAATTTCAAAGCAAATTAACCTATTCCAAAACATGATCAAATTGTATGAAACAATTTTGGTTAATTTCTGTTGAAATTGTGATATTTAATCATTTGAATGATAACATAATCATATTTTTGTAATCAATCTATAAATTATAATAATTTTCAATAAATCATTAGCATAAGCATTAAGTTTAATTCTTTTTACTTTAAAGATAGTTCAAAAAAATATATTTGTAATCATTTATTTGTTTAATAAATTTACAAAATTAAATTCTGTTCACTTTAATGATTGCTTTTCAGAAGAATGTATAATTAACTTTAATTATTTAATCATTCAATAAATTACTAAATGAGTATGAAGTTTATTATAATTCTGTTTACTTTAACAATTGTATTTTAAGCCAAATATATGATTATCTGTAATTATTTAATCATTTAATAAAATCACTAGAGTAAGCATAGTGTTTAATTCACTTCACTTTAACAATTGTAACATCTAATTATTCAATAAATAATCAGGGTGAGTATTAAAGATAAGTAATAATACTATTTTATGATTGATGAAATAATTTTGTTTAATAAACTTTAACAATTAATGAAACTACTAACATAATAAAACTATTAACAATAGATGAAATTATTGATGAAACTATAAACAAAACTATTAATAAAACTATTATAATTATAAAACAAAAAGATCAATAATAAAATTTTTATTTGTTTGCTTTTTAAAATTTTTATATATATTTTCAAAGTACAATAGATAAATTTTCTAATCATTATTTTTATTTTTAACATTATTTAAATTTTTACTAATATATTTGTTTGCATTATTCACACTATTTAAACTATTAATATTTTCATTATTTCTATAATTCTATTTAACCAATTTGCTAATAGTTTTATATTAATAAATTTTGATAATTGACAAAACTGCATAATTGATAAAACTTTTAGCAAAATTATTTGACTAATAAAATATAAAATGCAAATTACTTCCTTTGACAATCTTCATAATAATGATTTTTGTTTATTCTGAACCTTAAATTTTTTTTAAAATTACTGTGATTTCATTATAACAAAGATTCCAGTTCATACAAAAACATAGTATTTATTTATTTTGCTACAAATATTTTCTATTAAATTGTCAAACTGTTATAAAATTTAACTTTACTAAAATTAACAAGCTTATAAAAAAATCAATTCTAGCTTTTCATTAAATCTAAAGCAGATAATTTTTTTTATTCATAGTTTTTTTTGAATAAATTTGGGCAATCAATACAAAATATTAGGTAATATCACCTAACTATATGAATAAAAAATTCATTTTATATACTTTCTAAAAAAAACTTGCATTTTAAACCTTTTCTTATATTTATTATTATTATTCTTTTTTTTTACTCTTAAGCAGTCTCACAGACGATCTTTATTAGAATACTTGTAAATTTCAGGAATTACAGTGTTAATTTCTAATTTGCTGAACCCCATGTCATACTGATCCTTTGGTTTCAAGGATACAATATGCAACCTGCCGCACTAGTGCCGTAGCAAAATGCTAAACAAACTAGAAGTTTGAAGTCAAACTCAAGGGTGTTGTCAAACAGCCTAACTTTAAAACCTTCTTCTCCAAGCTTCTCGAGAAAAGAATACTAGTAAAAAAAAACAAAATATAGAAAAACAAAGGTGAAAAATAAATAAGGGATAACCTAAACTACCTAAACGAATACCAAAATAAACAAAATATAAAAAAAGAAAAGAATGAAGAAAAAGGCAAAAATTAGACTGTATGACAGCACCAATTTCGCCTGGATTCAAGTATAAAAATTATATAGTACTATGCCGATAAAAATACCAAGTACTATATTTACAGCAAAAAAAAAGGAAAAGAAAAACTATGGCTAAGATAATATTCTAAAGGAAATTTCAATTTGTGTTTATCTCCAACTTATCTATGTCCTGAATTTTACTTGTGACTTGATCCAATTTGGAAGCCGCATTCCCAAAATAGAAGAGTAAACAATGTCGATCTTTTGGAGGGGTAAATAGGTTCCACAATTTGATTTGATCTTCAAATATTTGAATCAAATATTTGATCAAATTCAAATTCAAATTTGACTATATTTGATTTGATCAAATTCAAATATGGCCAAATTTGATTTGATTTGACTAATATTTGATTTGATTTGAAAATTACTGTTAAAAATTCAAATTCAAATCAAATTCAAATTCAAATATTTGAATCAAATCCAAATCAGTGTCAATTTGATTTGATCAAATTCAAATTGATCCAAGATTTGATTTGATTTGAATTTGAGGAACCCTAGGGGTAAACCAAATCGCCCACTTTTGTTGAAATTTCAAAACGCCAAAAGGGCACCAAGGGAAAGTACCAAAACTGAAAGGACTTTGAAAGAGTTACGCTATACAGAATAAGATAACTAACCAAGTATTTACTTCTGTTTTCATGTTCATAAAACTTGACAAAACTTCAGGTTATTATGCCTACTACTTCTTCGCTTGGTAGTACCAGAGACTTCTGCTTGGAGGCCTCTCTTATAAGGGTTCGAATCTTTTTCAACTCTGTTTTAGCTACAACCAAGCATACGATGATTAGCTTTAAGTCCCAGCTGCTACTAGTAAAGTTTTGTTGCATATTGAATATGTTAACTATATGGTTTTCATAGGTCAGAGTTTTTGAAAATTTTGGTACGAGGGATCGTCAGAAAGAGTTGTTGGCCAATATTTAATATTTATTATTATTAATTATTTATAAAATTTATAATTTTTTTACCTATTTACTATTTCATCAACTTTAATTTATCTAATAAAGTAGTTTTATTATTCATCAATAATAAATATTTTATATTTATTACCTATCTTTAGTGAGTATGATATAATTTAAATTGACTACCATTATAATTCTTTAACTCTATGCTAAAAGCATGGGCTAATATGCTATTTTCTAATAAATTTATTGTAGCAAAATAAATAATAATTAAAAAAGAGCAAATACCTCAATTTGCATATTATGCAATTACTAAGTTAAAAAATATTTTTAATAAATTGCCTTTATTTTGTTATAATTAAATAATAAATTTTTAAAAAACTACAATTGAGTTATGTACTCTATTTAATACTATTATTTTTCACTTTATCTAGAAACTTTAATCTAATACTAACAAAAGATAAAAGAAAAAACATTAATATACACTGTTAAAAACAAAAAAAATTAATATATTTTTATATAATTTATATACAGTCACCTCTCTCTAATCTGAACTTCTCTAAACCAAACACTATTAAACTTTCTCTAAACTGAACAAAATCTCCTAGAACATTTGCAAATTTTATTATAAAGTTCAGATAAACCATATATAACTTTTTGAAAACTGAACTTTTTAAATATTTACATAATAAAAAAAAGCAGTCCCAGCCAGTGTTGGGCTCTAGACCAAAAGTCCACTCTACTGGACTTATAAACTGTACTACTGGACTTAAGCATAGCAGAAGTTCATTTTGATTGGTTGTTAAAATACCACAGAAAAATGTCAATCACACCTCAGATAGATTACAGGCTATACCCGAATAAAGTTTATTACAATCTTTTAATACTGTTTTAATTTAAATTTCACGAAATATATATCTATATTATTTATTACACGATAAATATATTATTTTACAAAAAATACTTTAAATCAGCTTCGCAATAAATTATTACGCATACCCAAAAACCCTAAACACTACTACTATTACAACTTTTTGTATCTATAAACATTATTTTATAAATTATATTCATAGCCTAAATATATACAATAAAAGGTTTTAGAATAGTAATTCAAAATAGTACTTTTTTCTAACTTGTAAGGTAAACAAGCCCAGTTAAAACAATATCTCACAATTTCACTTACTAATTGCTTAGATCACTGAACCATCTTCCCGACCTTTCAAAATATTCACTTCTCATCTAGTTTTTTGAACTATCATATCTCACTGTATCTCTCATTAAAAAATAGTAGGTTTAAAGACAAAAAATAGGTTGCTTAAGTTTATTGTTTCGTCATATATTACAAAAAAAATTTTTATATGACATGACGATTTTTACTAATAAAAGTATTTTAAAAATTACAATTGACTATATAAATAAATAATCATTGCCAATCATATTTATTCAAATTTTAGCCAATCAAAACGAACTTCTGCTATGCTCTGGACTTATAGGTCCAGTGGACCAGTTTATAAGTCCAGTTCCAGTTCAATTTTACTGGACTTATAAGTAAGCCCAATACTAGTCCCAGCAGTTCAGATTAGAAAGAGTTGACTATATTGTGTTCAGATTTGGAATTTGTTCCAATTCAGAATTAGGCTGTTCCAGATAAAAATTTTGTACAGAATTATGACTTTAGAGTTAGGGTTAAGGTTGGTATTAGAGTTAGATAAGGCCAGATTCCATATTAGAACAAATTTTAAATCTGAATACAAATATATATTATTAAAAAAATTTCAATATTCTTTTATTTTTTTAAAATTCAGCAATTCTGCCTTCTGTATCTATAGACTTTATTATATATAAAAAACTAATGTTTACATATATATTGTAATACTATTCTAACAGAAAGCTCACCCAACATTACGTCCAGGTGCGACCCGCCTAGCGATTATTCGCCTCGATTAGGATTCTCAACTTACTGAGATTATGTTTCCTTCTGTCACCGGCTGGCAATCGCTTGCCATATCAGATTTGCCAAATGCTTCCGAATCTAAATATTTAAACTTAACCCACGAAGACCAAGTCGGCTTGGTTCCTTCTAGGATTAAATTGTTTATATTTGATTCTGCTAAAACTCTCGCTCCATTTTTCCAGTCTTTCTTTTTCTTTAGACTATGTTTTGCGCTTTGACTGGTTTTGCTATTCGGAGTAGTGTTTTCTTTTTTTCCGCTACTCTTGTTCTTGCTTTTGCTTCGGCTTTTTCTTTTCGCTAAGGTAGTTATCCCCTCTGCCTTTTCCCAGTTATTTTGAAATTCACATCTGAAGTTCCAAATATGCTGCCGAAACCTTACGTTGACAGTCTCAATAATTGTATCCAAAGCCCTTCTTGTCCCAGCTTTGTCCTTTATTAGACTTTCCACCTTTTTCTTCCAACTCCAAGATATAAGTCCTTGAATTAACTGGTTTCTTGTGACTTTTTTCTCTTCCTCACCTTTGCCAAAAATCCTTCTTTCCAATTCCTGTATCGCTAATTCTGCAGACGTACTGGAATCTTCCTGGAGTATTTTTTCACCTCTTCGCATGTTTCTTCTTCTATCATTCTCCAAATTTCCTGATAGTCCACACATCTTGACAGGTGTTCTAACGTTTCTGGCTCCTGCTGACAGGTCGCACAAATGTCTGTTTTGTATAGATCCGGCCTTCTTACTCTAAGCTCCGACATCGTCGGCAAAAGACATTAAGGCACTTTGTTCTAAAAATCTATTCCTTATTTTTCCTTTCATCTGTACATCTCCTTCCTTTATACCTTCCTAAAAACAGCCATGTCTCTTTCCAATCTATATTACCCTCCTCTTTTTCAAAGTTCTTTTCTTCAAACCTCTTTAGTCCTACCTATTCTGCATCTTATATTGCTGCTACTATTTGGTTCATGAACTTCCTAATCGGGCTATCAATTATGAAGTTCTTCCAATATGGGACTACTTGCTGAATTTTGGTCCAGGGCCACTTGATACTTATGACGCTGCTGCTTCTGGCTCCATTTTTTGCAAGTTTGTCTGCTTCTTCATTTTCTGCAATACCACTATGCCCCTTGACTTTGTGCAACTCTACTGACAGCTTCTTGATTTTTCATACTTGAGAGATTTGCCAGAGCAGGCTTGCATTCTGCATCTTGAGACAGCTTCTTAACTTTTTAAGCTTTTCTGTCTTCTTGATCGCCTGTATTGCTGCAAGACTGTCGGTATATATTTGCACCTTTGACTCCTCTGGGGCTACTAATAGTAACGTCCATATTGCTCCCAACTTCGCCCAAGTTGATGATGGCCATTTTTCCAATCTACAGCAGAATGTTTCTTTACTCTGTCTATCATGATCAGCAGCTTCATTAAGTGCCACCCATCCTATACCCATTCAAGTTCCTTCTTCTTTGGAGTTAGTTAGAGACCCATCTGTAAAAGCCTTTATCATCTTCTATGAGTTTATTCTCTCTGGCACCTTTTCTAGTTCTCTTATTACTTCTTGTCCCATAATACTAGCTTTCATGTACTCTTCATTAACGGTGCTTATAGGTATCTCTACTAAACTCTGTTCTTCTATCTCCATAGTCTCAGGGTATTTTCCTACTACGTTTTCCAAGGGAATACTTAGCTTTTTACATTTTTTGTTAGAGACCTCTGCCTTCTCCAACCACTTTTTGTTAAGTACCCTCTTTTTACCCTGGACCTTTATACTTGCTTGACATGCAGAGCCCGGCTCAGCTTCTTCGTTTCTTAGTTCGTAGCCCCGCACTGCTTAATTATAGCTAGGCCTTGCTTGTTCACTGAGTCCTTTCTCCAATGTTCTATGAGAAATTCCTGTAGGGTCTTTTTGCTCATGATTCTTCCTAACTCTGTTTTATTACTTCTTTTTCTGAAAACTAGCCATTCCCGTTTTCACTTGTCTTTACTAATTGTTTCCAAATTGGCTTTTATATGTAAGAAGTTTTCTTTTTCTTGTGGAGTTCTTAGTTTCCTGCTATACAAGTCTTCTAGAATGCTTACTTCAAGGTTTGTATACCATTTGGGTGCTCTTTCTTTTGCCGGCATGCCTCTTATCTGTCTAACCTGCTTCAATGTAAGCATTCACTCACTTTTTGAATCCAAAACTTGCTCTAGCAGAAAGATGTTTAGTCTTTTTTCTTTAAGAAAACTCTGCAAGTCTTCTTCTTTAACTAGACTGACAATCTCCATCCCTGTTCCTTCTATTTTATATTTCGTTTCTAACTCTTCTGATCTGAAGCTAATATTTAGCTTTTTCGCTTCGAGTACAATTTTGCAGGCTAAATTATTTTTAACTTTGCATCTCTCTATTCTTTTTTTCTCCAAACCTAGTATACATGTTGTGCTCTTACAGTTCAACTGTGCCTGTTTTAGCCTTAGCCACACTGCTTGTTCTACATCACTTTTGTTATTCAGCCTAGATGTTATTTCTGTGAAGTGATGAGCAAGTTGATTTTGCCAAATTGACTTAACTCCAACAATATTTGAGTGTGTTAGTGCTGAATTTGGAGTTGTCTTCATCATTCCTGCTTTGCTTTTGATCAGCATTAGAAGAGGGCTCTGCAGCTTTTCACAGTTCTCTCGAGACAGGATACAGTGCTGCAATCTGTATTCTAGGCATGGGAGCAGCACTACATTGTTTAAATAGGCTATTGTGCTAAAGAGGCCTTTTTCCTTTTGATTCCTTTGATGATTGTCAGAACTTCCTCCTTGGCTATTCTAACTGCTTGCCTGACTTCTGATTTTTCGGACAACCATACGCCCAAAAATCTCATTAGGTCTTTTTCCTTTTTACCACGAATTATTTCTTTCTTTGGCCCGAATTTTATGTCTTCTTGTACCATAGTCTTGTCAGGCGTGTTTAGGACTAGTAGTTCTGACTTCTTACTGTTGATTTCTATATCGTTTACTCTGTAAAAGTCTTCTGCTAATTCGAGTATCCGTTCTAACTCAGACTTATCTCTTGCCAAATACGTAGTGTCGTCCACATATGCCAAGACTGGTACTTGCAGCTCTTGTACTTCTATTTCACCTCTTTGCAAATTAAGTGGCCAACTTAACTGCATTTTGTAACCTCTGTTTCTTTCTTCTTGAATTTCTACTAGCAGCGGGTCGTAGAAAATTTTCCAGACCAGGGGTGATATGACCTCCCCCTGGTCTATTCCGTCTTCTGCAATAAATTTTTCCATATTTCCTACCCCTGTTATAACCTCAATTTCCCTGTTCTTGTATAGATTGATTATGAAATTTACCGCTCCCACTGGAAGTTTTATACGCTCTAATGCTAGCTGTAGCATTTCGATATTTACTGAATCGAAGGCTTTTTTCATGTCTTGGAACAAGATCCAGATTTCCTTTTTATTTTCCCTTGCATCTTCTAGTATACAGTTTAGCAGATGTATCAGTGCTGCTGTGCCTTCTTTTTGCAATCCTGCGAAATTTTTTCCTTTTAAAATGTCTTTTTCTTTAAGAATTGTTAAAAGTCTGTTATTTAAAACCCTAACTATTGACTTTCTAAGGGTTTCTAATAAAAGAATGGGTCTGACAATGTTCAACCTATATCCCCACTCTTCTTTCTTGGGTATTGGATATAGCATGCCGAGTTTCCATTTTTTTGGTATGCTTCCCTCTTTTAGACATCTGCTTGCCATATACTGGAAAATCTTTTTTGCGTAGCCTCCAGCTTTCTTTAGCATTGGGTAGGTAATACCTGACGTCCCTGGTGCCGATTTGTTTTTGGTTTGTTCTAGTGCTTCATCCCATTCGTCCGATGATACCTTTTCTAATAAGTGTTCATACCAGAATGGCTCTATTTCTTCTATCGGATGAACCCTTTTCTTCCATCTATTCGGTAAGTTTTCTGCCATGGACTGACGTCTTCTAAACTGTTCTGCAAAATGCCTTTTTACTTCTTCTAACACTTCTTTCATTCATTTACTAATTCCTCTTCCTCTTCTTCCGTATGTTTGACTACTCTATCTATTTGGATTCTTTTCTGTGGCCGATCCAACAACCTATCTATCATGCCTCTTTGACCTTTGACTATCATTTCGTATCTAGCTTCTATATAGGCTCTAATTCTTTTTTCCTCTTCATTTTTAATAGCATACTGCCACCTTTTAGAAATAACTGACCACCAACTCTCTAAAGATTTATATACCTCCGAGTAGTCATCTAACATGTCTAACTTCCAACACTCCTTTAGCCATACTGTAAAGACTTCTAGTTCCTTTAACTCTTGCTCTGCCAGGGCCTTTTCTCTATTTTTCCTTAACTTTCTGCACCATTTACCCAATGTACGTATATCCTTCTTTAGCTTCTTCGTATCCGTATCTATATATGATACATCTTCTAATACAGGTGTCCTCTTCTTTTTTGGAAGTGCAACTGCGACTGCTTTTTTTATGCTGTTCTCTATAATATCCCATATCTGGTCCAGAGTTTTACTTTCCAACTCTGATTCTAATTCTTGCTTCTCTGTGCGGTTTTTTCCAAGTCCTTTTTCCCTTTGCTTCTTTTTACGATTTTAGTTTTTAGTTCCAAGTTCAGCTTGGCTTGGTATTCTTCCCACATCTTTTCGTTGACGTTTTCTATATCTATCTCTATTCTTTTCTTTTCTAGTCTTCTAATTCTTGCTTGGCTTCATTTTCTCATATTTAAACCTGTTTCTACTTGCATGAGTACCGCTTAATGGTCACTACCTGTTCTGAATGACATATCCTTAGTTTTGCGTAACAAAATATTTTGTTTCCAATAACCATCAACCCAGATAGTGTCGATTCTTGACTGTGCTTCATTACGTTTCCATGTTGGTTGCCCTGGGGAGTTGGACTCATAGAAGACGTCCAAAAACCTTTTCCCTTTCAGAAACTGGAGTATTTGTTTCTTTCCTTCTTTTTCTTTTCGTACTTCTGCATTAATTTTTCCTGTTTGGTTTAAATCTACGTTGAAATCTCCTAATACTATACATCTTTGTTCTTTCTTCTTTGTTTCTATGCTTTTTAGTCGTTCTTTTATGTACTCATATATAGTTTTTTGTACTTCTGCACTAGTTGGCGCTACATATACCACTATAATGTTTATCGAAAGGCCCTTGAAGTCTAGCACCAAATCCAGAATATATGGATTATCCCTGTTTAGCTTAACCATATGTTTTTCCCATCTTTTATCTATTATAATTCCAATACCAGATCCTTTTTTCTTTCCTTCCTCTGCTGCCGACCAAAAACTTCTTATGTTTTTATTCTCTCCGAATAGAAACTTCCCTTTTTTTTCTGATAAATTCGTTTCTGCTACACCCATTAGTTGATCCTTTTTTCCCTCATAAAATCGACGATAGCATCTAATTTCCCCTTATTTGTTTTCAAACTATTTGCATTATGAAATCCTATTCTTAACACACTAAAATTATCCTCTTCTGTTTCTTCCACTTTAATCACTTTCCTCTTTTCCCCCTCTTCTTGCTTTTTCTTCTGCTTCTCTTCCGTTAAACCCTCAAGCTTCCTTCTTTGTTTGGATAGGGAAACGTCTCTATCCTTCTTTTTATAGATGCCCTTGGCAACTTTCAGGAGTGGTAGGGGACCTCTGTCCCCTTATCAATATTTTCCAACAAGGATAGTCTGTTTAGTATTTCTGTTATAATTTGACGATTTTTGTTATCTACTGGTGTTTGGGGTTTGTACCCGCTTTTGTTTGTTTCATATTTTCTTTCTCTAGTACTAAATGCAGCTATACCTTGCTCCTGTCTATTCTCCTTTCCTATCCTATTTATACTTCTAATCTTTCTGTTATGTAGTGCCTCCCTACTGTTTTGTCTTCTAGTATGATTTGTAACTTCTCTTGCTTTTCCTTTATTTATCCAACTCCATTTCGATTGGCTCCAATCTTTCTTACTTGCTATTACTTGATCTAGATACTTCCACTCCAATTTAGTATTGTAATAAAAGACTGTTGCTCTTTGTGCAGCTTTGTATTTCGCCTCTGTACTGAAGTAAACATGGGCCGTGCCTTTTTGATTTCCGTGACAATTATTTAGAACATGTACTGCCTTTGCCTCTATTTTTTTTAGTTGACGCAATAGTAATGTATCGACTGCATGTCTAGGCAGATTCGTGATTGTTAATTTATATTTGTTTCTGAGTTCCAATTCGTTTAGATTAAATCTTCCTGGAGTTGTTCTATATGTTCTGCCTTCATCTAAATGTACGGACCAGCTGTTTCTTAGAACTTCTTTTTTGTGCTAGTTTTCTGCTTCTAATTTAATATAGGCTGCTTTTGTTTTCCAACCTTGTTGCCAAGCCAAAACTATGGCTTTGCCGAAAAAACCCAAATGTTTTTTGATTACTCTAGCAACCACTTTTTCAGGTAGATCCCAGATTGTAAAAAGATACTGCGATCTTTCACCCTGACTCCTTGCTATAAAGTTACCCTTTGGTGCCCACATAGAATTGTAAATATCTTCATGTACTTTTTGCCACTTCTCGATCGCTCTATTCTGTATCCTAAGTGTGTTAGGTAATGATTGTTGTTGCTTGGCCTTTTTTTTTTCTAGTCCATAGTCCAGTATTCCACGCTCTGATTCTAGTAGTAAGGCCTTAACTTCCATTTGTTCTAGTGTAATGTCCTCCATTTTGTCCATTTTTTCTTCATTCTGCTCTTCAAATACTCTTTTTCCTCTTTAGCAGCTTTTTCTTCTTGTAATTGTTTTGCTAATTTCTCTTTTTTCGCATTTGTTTCTTTTCTTTTATTCGCCTTTTGTTTTTATTTTTTTATACTTGTATCTTTCTCATTTAATAGTTCAATTTCCAGCTGTGTGATTGGTTCTTATGTATCACCTTGTGCTCAGCCCAACTGTGTAACCCTATCACATTTCGTATTACTGTAATTATATGCGGCTGATCGAACCCTAAGAATTTTGCAATATCTGTATCCTTCTTAAGCAATAACACCTTGTTTTCGCTAAAGAAAGCTTCTCTTTCCTCTTCTTGTTTACCAAAAATGTTCTTAAATTTTTCTAGCCTTGACATTTTGTTTTATACTATTGTTCGTCTATTTGTATTGTTATTGTTAATGTATTTTCTATCCTCTTTGTTTACGATCACTTTGTTATGTATTTGTTTTGTTTATCCAAAATCGTTACGTGTTTAACTTGTTTATTTTCTCTATTTGGTGTTTTTGTTTGTATTGCTAGTCACGTGTCTTTTGTTGTTGTTGGGGCGATCTGCGATTCAGGGTTTAGCCGAATTTCCTACTTTTTGTAAAAAATTTTTCAAAAGACCCGAATTTTTTGATAAGTTGTTATGTTGCTCTGTTTTTTCCAATGTGTACTAAGTAACACCTAGTCGATTTAGTTCTTCTTCCTTTCTTCTTAATAGTTTTTTGGTCTTTTTTCCTTTTAGTTTTTGTTAATTATTCCTTTTTCTTTATTGCCGAAAATGGACAGAGGATCAGCGGAAAGAGTATGTTGTCCGTGCTGGATTTCAATATTCTTTTATAATTAATTCATTTTCAATATTTATAATAAAGTCAAATTTGTAGCAAATCTATTGCTTTGAAAGATTTTTATATATACTTTTAAATAATTTAAACAAATATAATAATTAGATATTTTTAGTTCTCTGGGTCAATAGTAGAGCAGTTATGCTTTGAGGATACAAATCACAAGATTGCCGTTTCAATTCCTCACAAAAGCAAAAGTGTGAAGCCAGCCAGTTAGGAACCTGTAGTACTATCTAAGAGACAGACCAAATTGGGCAGCTGATATTTCAAATTTGTGGCTATGAAGTGAAATATACTAGAACCCCAATTTGGAATAACTGAAGTTACAAGACATAATATGAGACTAGGGCTCTGACGGACCCGAACTGAGACTGGACTTTAGGCAAGTCCGAGTCTAGTTCGAATTTCAAACTGGACTCGGACTCAAACAATTTTACAACTAAGTTCGGTCTAAGTCCAATATCAAATTTTTGGCTTGGTTCGAGTCCGGTTTGAGTCTGATTCGAAAAGTTTGAGTCCAGTCTGAAAGTTCAAAACCTAAAGATGGGTTTTATGCATGCACATAAATGCACATCATGCACATTTATCCTATCAAAATTTTATATTAAAAAATTAATATAATTAACATTCTAATAGTGTTCTGACCCAAGTAGGTATCACCTGGGTCACCTGCAGATGGGTGGGTAACCCAGGTTGAACTATGGCCCACCCAGGAAGTCAATTCGTGGATTACCCATAGGTCACTCGTGGGTCAACCTATGGGTCATCCGTGGGTCACCCATATGGGTGACCCATATGAGTTGGTTATAAACTATATATTCAGGCTGTATCTAGTATTTTGACAAGATCAGGTAACCTGTATGGGTCATGCCAGGTTGAATGGATCAAGAATGTCTAAAATATATATATATATATATATTTTCAAAAATTTCATAAGCCCGTTTGATGCATAATTTGCTATACGTCATAGTACACATTATATAAAATGAACAAAAAAAAAACAAAAAAAAACAAAAAAATTCATAAGCCAGTTTGATTCATAATTAGCCAAACAGTATCCCTTAAACCGTAAATTTTAGTGGGCAAATTTGCCCGCTAAAAATAGTAAAAAAATTTTTACTATTGTAAAAAAATTCTTTATAGAAATTTTTTATACAAATTGATTAGAGTAACTCCCAAAGCATCAGTGCACATGATGTGAACCGTAGCCTTTATATATTGCATTACCATGTGACCTAAGTAAGGTCACGGGTTTGCATTACACGACATATGTCGCTTCGAAACTATAAAATTATGCCATGTGACTCGAATTTTGTGTCACCATAGCCAATTAGACCCCCACATGCCTAGTTGAAATGAATTTAACAGGTATAATCTGCATATTTATTAACTAAAAATAAACTTACATTATTAAATATTCACAAAGTCAATTAGAACTAACTTTGGGCATTCTTATGTACCTCAATTTGGAAATTTTCAGTTTGCAAAAAAAATAAAAATAATAATACTAATAAATAAAAAAAAAATAAATAAAATAAGTGCACATTTCCTATATACCGTTATAATTAATTGCAAAATATCGCGCATTTGCAAAATATCGTTACAATTGTTAATTACTTTACACGATTAAAGTTTCATTAATTAAAATATTAATCATCGCGGTACAAAAAAATTCATATGATCATTTTATGAGGTCATAATAAATTATAATTAGGTAATAAAATATTTAAAGGAACATTTTATTTTTCAGTATGGTACCCAGTAAAACAATTTCGATTGTTATTGCAACATAAGGGTACGTTACATGTAATACACCAAACTTGACTTTAGTGGGGGTTTTACGATCCATGCTAATTTTTTTTTGCTTGCTAGCCAGACGCACCATAGGCACGCTTCACGTTTTTCCCTCTATTCTACCAAGTGATGTCCAGGCATTAACCGTTGATCTGAAAGTTCAAATTTTTTTGTAACTTTCGGCCGCTTCGCTTTTGAAACTTTTGTCTCTTTTTTCACCCTCAATTAAACCTCACCAGTGTCACTTGCAAATTCGATAAGGCCCAAATCAGCTCATGCCGGAATTCCTTATGTCCCTGTT
The DNA here is from genome assembly GCA_003550325.1 of Gigaspora rosea. NCBI lineage: Eukaryota > Fungi > Glomeromycota > Glomeromycetes > Diversisporales > Gigasporaceae > Gigaspora > Gigaspora rosea. The sequence continues at coordinate 19,250 of QKWP01000504.1, read as the reverse complement.
TAGATCCTAAAGTTTGGGCGATTAGATATGAATTGACAATTGCTGTATCTAGCAACCAAAAAAAAAGGCATCCAGTTTCGCCACGTTGTTTGTTGCGTATTGTAATAGAATTGTAGTTGATCGGCTACGTCCACGCCGTTCATATTGTTGTTGTAATCATCAATTATTTTGGGTATTTTCAATAATTTTTTTGATTGCGATCCGAATACTGCACGAACCTTTGCTGCATTCGTACTTGTTTCTCTCGGTCGCCGCCTTATTCGTTCGATTTCCCATTCTTCACCAACAAGGTTATGGATCGTTGACAACATTGTTACTAGCCTGTTGTCCTGCCAAAAGACAGCTAGTACACTATTTACTACGACTCCAGAACGAATATTCCAATCCAGTTTGACATTTTTATCGACCTTCAGTTCTTTTGGAAACCCTGATGTTGTTTTACGAACTGTCCCGCAAGCTTCAACACAAATCTGCTGGAGATTTTGAAAAAGAGGTATGCTACTAAAATAATTATCCATGTATACATTGTATGGAACTTGATGATACGGAAGCTGTTTAACAAGGTAGAGGACTAAACACCCAATTTGACTCAGACTACTCACTTTTTCTATGTCGTTTGGAGATACACGTGATGTCAGCAAGAAAGTGTAGGTATATTCTGATTCACATAAGAAGAAACTTTGAAACCCTCTGGTATGGGCTTGTTCTTCATTCGTACTGTATGGATGCTTCGACCGGAAAACTGAACCATCATTTTATCCACCGATATATTCGAAGCTGGTACATAATATCATTTCGAAGCATCACGGATGCATGAAAGCAATGGCTCCACTTTTTCGAAATAGTTTGTAATTATTGAGGAGTAGGGAGAAAGGTGCAGGAACCTTTTTATCTGTTCAAAACGTGTCACAGACATTTTCGTTAAAATATAGTAGATTGGAAGTTTCTGATTCTCATTCCAGTACTAGTTGAGAGAAGGCACTTTAAAAAGGCCATGGTAGATTACGAGAGCTATTCAAATAACAAGCTCTTTACGGGTTACATCCTGCCAACCCCTACCAGAAGTACTGGCATCCTTTGATGATGCATACAAATTCGTATTGACAACTATTGTGTCTAACATCATGCTTGTAAAAAAAAGAAAAAAAATCCACCGCTTTGGAGACATCAACGTCAAAGTGTGGTGGTAACCTAACATTTGCCCTATGCAATGGATTTAAATGAACAAATGGTTTAAAGTCAGAAGGTGGGATTTTTTTTGTGCGGTCTCTGCTGATTTACGTTTTTTTGTACGGGCACCTTCAGTATCTATCTCTGTTGCATTTTGGTCATTATCGGACTCCGGGTTATAGACATCATTTAAAGAATGCTGGCAAAACGTCAAAATCGGTACGATTTCTTCTTCTCCTTCTTCGTTGGTATATTTCTTTACACTTTTAATAGGAGACAAAACGACGAATTCGAAGATGAAGATGACGAACTTGACGATGCAAAGTCCGAAGACAATACATTGGCTTTACGTTTAGAAAATTTAGAAGATATTACCGTGAGAATTTTTTTTCATAATTTTAATGTCAATAAATTTAGTTATTTATTAACTATCTTTAAATTAGCATTACATCATGCATGCAGAAGATGCCGTGAAAGGAAATTTATGGACAATCAATCGATGCAATAAGTCTTATTTGAGCTTAGTAAGGGGGTGAACATTAGAAAAATCTGGAGCAATTATGTAAAAACGGATTAAAAAAATTTTAGCGGGCAAATTTGCCCACATTATGGTTTAAGGGATAGTGCACACAGTGTCAAATGAACCAAAAAAAAAATTTGAAAAAAAATTTTGAATTTTTTAAAAAAATGAAAAAAATTTCATAAGCTCATTTGATGCATAATCGCCTATATAGCATAGTACACATTATGTGAAATGAACAAAAAAAACTTAGAAAAAAAATTTTCACATTCTTGCCATTTTGTCTAAAACATCCAAATCTAAGGATGTTACATAGGGTTTTTTTTTCTACCTGACAGATGACCCACCCGTGTTGCAACAATACAACCTGGGTAACTCACTAGTGAACTGGTAACCTGAGTGACCACTCACCCGGGTCAATTACTATGTAATATATATAGCTTAAGAAATTTTATCTTTTTTTTTAGAATGACTGCTAATTCTGGACCCAGACAGGTTCGCGCACTTTGAACTGAACCCGAACTGAACCTATAATCATGTTTGACTCCAGTTCAGGTTTGGTACTATAGGTTCAGATCTGAGCATATCTACCGATTTGATTTTTAGAGTCATAATTTTAATATAATTTTAAAAAAAGATTCCTAATTTTTGATATAATCTGATCTCAAAATTAAGGTTAAATTAACTGACGCACATCATTTTATTATATACTTTCTTATGTCCAACCAATCATTCGTGGGATCAACCAATCCTTCAAACATACTATATAGCTAGAATCTATTGTTAAAATAATCATCTTTAAGACTAACTTAGTATCACAGGTCAAAACCCAATATATTGGGTACCTATTGGGTACCATATTACTATAATTGAAAAATATATAAAATACTACATATCAGTGACCTATCAACATATATCATATAGTTTGAATATATCGGGTACCCGATGTGTATATGTAATAAAAATATTTTTTAAATCTACATATATTATAATTCCAAATCATTGTTTACAATGCATATATTCTATATATTCAAAAAAATTTATCCTTTACGATATAAAAAATTAATTTTTACTATTTAAACTTTTTTTAATTTAAAATATATCAGGTACTTAATAAATACAGTATTAATTAGCGTAACGGATTGCATCTATAGTGCATATATGCAATGGTGGGAATAAAGTAAATTTCCGGTTATTCTCATAGTAAGGCTGGAATTTTTATTCCCACCATATTGCATATATGCACAGAAAACAATAAATAAATAAATAAATAAAGCAAACACGTTTTTTTATTCACATTTTTTTTTAAACTTTTTTTTAATGATTTTTTTTAATTAATTTTTTTATTTTTTTTTAAAATTTCTATTTATTTTTTATTTTTTCTATGTACATGTATTGTTCCTGGTTTAGCACGACTACATCGCACAGCTACTATATACAATTATATACAACAATATATTATTATTATTTTTTTACCTTTTTTTTTTTTTTTA
>QKWP01000504.1:0-11302 GCA_003550325.1 Gigaspora rosea | reverse complement strand
CTGAAAATGAAAGAACGCCTTTTGTTTATCCTTTCTAACTTCAATTCCATCAAAATTTCCCATTTCAGCAGATTTCTGATGAAATCCTTTTTTGTCTCGCGAGCAGACCTTGGAAGAATTCGCATCTTATAATCAGCTACTATTAGTGCACCTTTAGAATTCAATTGAGCTAAAGTAGCCTTGAATTGCGCATTGAGATAGACTTTTCGTTCCTGGTGACCCATATAGTGCTTTAGCTGCTCTTTAACTTCGTGTAGTTGTTGCTTTATATTTTCGTCAGTTACTTGATTTTCTAACTGGTCAAAAAATCCATAAAACTGTTCACACTCAGAACATCTTGAAACATGTAATGCTGAACATTCTCCAAAAGCGTACGGAAGGCAATGATCGATACAAGAATCATGCGAAATCGTTCCATCCAGTGAAATTACTAACTCTTTTTCAAACTCTCTTTTGAAATGACATCGCAAATATTCGATTCGTGAAAGCGTTTCGTTCTAGTACAATAAAAGAAAAAAGGTTCTACTTTATTAAAAAAAAAAAAAAAAGACTTTCGAATTATATAAAAAAAAAGCTTTCGAATTATAAAAAAAAAAAGCTTTTGAATTAAAAAAAAAAGCTTTCTAATTTAAAAAAAAAAAAATTTTTTGACACGCACTCTAAATAAAAACAAACATGTATGAAGCAAAGTATCGGTAATGTAATACAAACTCAAATAGTTAAAAAAAACGTTGCGAACTAATCACATAAAAAAAGGCATAATAATCAAAGCGATGGCGTTCTACTCAAGCAATAAAAAAAGAGCAAAAATATGTTTTGATACCAATTCCATCTTGTCAATATATGTATTGCGTGCAATTCCAATTAAAATTTCGAATGATCCAAAACCGTATTCATTACAAATTCCACAGAGACCCCCAAATCATCCCGATATTGTAGTTGTATGCAATTTTCAAGTCGTCCCATGAAAGAAGTTTTTTTCATTCCATCCGGAAAGGTTTGTTGAAACTTTTTCCAAAACGCAACCTTATTATCGCGCAAGTATAGAATAGGTAAGTTTGTTTTCGGGTCTATCTTATAAGAGCTCATCGTAACGTTATCTTTATCAGAAAAAAAAGATTCAAATTGTCTCTCTTTGAATTCGGCCATTAGTTTAGTTTTTTTTTTGGAATTTCTAGAGGTGGAGCACTAGCACTGTAAAGACGGGCATGCCTTTTGGCTTTGTATATAGTTTTTAAGTTCACCTGTATTTAATAGTAAAATCGTATCATATTAATAAATCATTACAGAATAAACATTTGATGTCTACTTCTAGTTCACTTTGAAGAACCTGATAATTAAAGTCAAGCGCAATTATAGAAAGTATTCGAATTTTCCTTTAACTCCTCTAGTTTTAATATCTAGTGCATGGCGAAAACTATCACAAAATTGACAATTTATTTTAATATTACACAGAGAATCTTGTATCTGAAGTAATTCCCATTGATACAAATTATACAGAGTTTGCCGATCTGACCTAGGGTCTGCTGCACATGTCCAAAATTCGACTTCAGATTCTTCTTTTGAGTAGGACATAATATTTGTGCATCCACATGCTTGAAACATAGCATGCCAAGCTACTAAATCTTTGTGTTGAAATGCATAATCAGGTGGGTATATACTATACAAAATATGCGGAAACCGAGTTATTGAACTTTGTTGTGTTATCCACTTAGTAAAAAGGGCTTCCCATTCTTCAATAGGAACGGTAAGTTTTCTACGCTTAATATGCAGGTTGAATATTTGTTGCAAAGTTGACCCATCTTTCCACTGAAGTGATGTACATGACGTGCATGTCATGCTTTTTTTTCTTTCATTTGCTAATAATGCTTGAACTTTCGAATCCTTAAGTCCAAAAAGTGCAAGATGATCATTATTTTTGCACATTCCATACTTTTTCCAAACGATAGTTGGTGTTTTACCAACATATTGACATATTTGATTTTGGCCTTTAAAAACCCGCAAACTATAGTGATCTTCCAATATCTGTTGTAAAATATGATAGGTTTCTGAATTACGATATATTACTAAAGATGATGCATAGCCTGGTCCAGCAAATAGAAGATCTTCCCGTGAAGAATATCCAATACTTGAAACTACTACGGAAAACCTGTTAATTCGTAAATATAATGGAAAAAATGAAATATCGGCTAGTAATTCTGATACAATTTCATTGTCATAAAACCCGTATACTGCTAATCCAGAATATTCTGTTTGATTTTTAAACAACTCTCAATATATAAAGTTAATGGCGGCTGAAGGTGTATCCTCTATATTACTAATTTTTTCTTCTACCGAGCATAAAAATCCTGGTTGTAAGGGGTTAGAAGGCCTATTAACAATAGATAAAGTAAAGTCGTAATTATTTATTCGGGTTATTACATTCATATAAAGACGTAAAGGAAGTGTTCGTATATTATCCTCTGTAATTTTTAAATTTGGAATCCACCAATTACGAGAGTATGGTCCGTAATGAAGATTTGAGCTTATTTGCCCTTTGTTTACGAGTTTTATAGTATATTTTTTATTTCTTGCCATTTTTAATTAGAAAAATGTTCACCATTCCAGTAATAAGTAATTTTTAATATCAAATGCCCGCCGTATATTACTATGTATTGTCGATTATTTTTTACCCTTTAATCACGATTTTCCACTTAATTATAATTCGTTTTTATTTTTTTTATTTATTTTTTAATAATACTTTTTTTTAATTTTTTTTAATTGTTTTTTTTTAACAAACCGTTTTTTTTAATTAATTTTTATTTTTATTTTTTTCTTTTTTTTTTTATTTATTTATTTATTTTTTTTAAATTATTTTTTATTAAATATTTTTTAAGTATTTTTAACTTTTTTTTACTTTAAATATTTACGTTTTTTTCTTTTTATTTATTTATTTGATATCATAAGTTATTAATAATTTATTTTAATTTATCTTTTAATTATTTATTATAATTTTTTTAATTATTTATATAATTTTTTTTTATTTAAACAGTTCTTAAGTTATGTTTTTTTATTTTTATTAATTAAATATATTTTTTTAATTTATTTTAAATCTATTTTGTTTTTCGTATTATTTAAATTTTCTCCTGTTACACAGATTCGAATAAGATAAGTATTCTTTTTTTCTTTTTTTTTTGTTTTTATTTTAATTTTTTTAATACAGTACTAACTGCTAATTTTTTTCAGAAAATAACTGTCGTCCATACCTTTCTCAAATGCTAAAGACCTGACAGAGTTCCGAGAAGTCTTTAAGGTAGTATTCATGTAATTGCTTTTATTTGTCAGTGTCTTTGGAGGGAGAATATACTTCGTAATTTAAGAAGAATTTTTCTAGAAAATGGCACTACTCAGTAGGTTCCGCAATTTGATTTGATCTTCAAATATTTGAATCAAATATTTGATTAAATTCAAATTCAAATTTGACTATATTTGATTTGATCAAATTCAAATATGGTCAAATTTGATTTGATTTGACAAATATTTGATTTGATTTGACAAATATTTGATTTGATTTGACAAATATTTGATTTGATTTGACAAATATTTGATTTGATTTGAAAATTACTATTAAAAATTCAAATTCAAATCAAATTCAAATTCAAATATTTGAATCAAATCAAATTCAAATCAGGATCAGTTTGATTTGATCAAATTCAAATTGATCCAATATTTGATTTGATTTGAATTTAAGGAACCCTACCACCCAGGACTTCATCATTGGCGCTATTACAACTTCTTTCGCCGCTGTTGGTGTCGTCTCATTTCGGTGCGTGCATATTTTAGTTGTTGGTGTCCTTTATAGCTTTTTAGTTCGAATACTAACTTCCACGTTTTTCTTTTTTAGTTTCATCAGATAATGGCTTCAGATTTCGTCGTTGGAATCATTAGTTAGTGCTTCGTCATTGCTGTTGACCATTTCGGTGTATTATTCGTCGCTAGTGCCATGTTTTTTCTTGTCATATTTTTGTTGACATGTCCTAGTTCTAAATACTACTTGTTAGATTTCTCTTTTTTAGGTTCTTCAGGTGATTCATGATTGCTGGTATTGCCGATTTCAATGTAGCTTCGAGTGCGTTTCAGAGATTTTGCTTTGGGTTTGCCGATTTCGTACGTGTTTCAGGGTTTTTTGCCATATATTTCGTTTTGGATGCCCCTGTTAGTTTTCTTGGGTGCTCTCTGTTCAAGTTCGTGGTGTTCTCTGTTCAAGTTCATGGTGTTCTCTGTTCGAGTTCGTGATGCTCTCTGTTCGAGTTCGTGGTTGTCTCAGGTGTCTTGTCACCGATTTTGATGTTGCTTTGGTGTGTTTTGGAGTGTCTTGTAAATTTTACCTTGGGTACTTTGTTAGTTTTCTTGGGTATTTTCGTGTAGCTTTATAGTTGCTTTAGGTGTTTTGTCACCGATTTGTTGAATTTTTTCTTTTTTTTAGTAATCATGGTCATTGGGTGTTTTTGTCTTTGTTAGTGTTGTATTATTACTAGTGTTTCATTAGTTATTTGCTATAGAATTGTATATTATATTCCAAATTGTAACCGATTTGTTAGAGAATTGTTTATAATAAATAAATAAAAAAAAATAAAATTTTTATTAAATTGCTTTATATTATTGTTATGGCAAAGTAACAATTAGGTGTTTGTTAAAAAAAATATATGAAAATTCGAATTTATTCTTTCTTGATGTTACTTTATATCGGGTACATATTGGGTACATGATATATTACAGAATTTATATATGCGATATATATACGGCATGTATACGGCCTGTGTCTATATGTGTACTATATGTGTTCGACATGTGTCCAATATGTGACATAAGTCGGGCACATATCGGGTATGTGTATAATTATATCTTACACATATCAGTCACATATCGTCTATATATACTATACATATCGGGTACCCGATATTATACCGATGTGTACAATTTTGACCCGTGTATATAGAACTTATATATTTTTATTATAATACTATTTAGAGTTTAAATGTCACCTACAAGTACTTTAACTCGACATCGTACAGTTTAGATTTATAGGACAGGTTTGCCACATTTCAATTAGTGAACACATTTATTTGAATTGTTTTGCTTGTATACAGTAATAACAAATAGTATCATAGTGTTTAACTGTATATACTATTCATTTTTTTTTAGTATAATAGTTTAAACGAATATAACAAAGTAGTCACGAACATAATATGGTAGTTAGGACAGAACTAGAACAGAATATATTAGGACATAGCACAGTAGTTAGAACTGGATATAGCATAGTAGTTAGATTCTGAACTTAGCACAGTAGTTAGAAATGGACTTAGCACAAGAATGTAGCAAGGCAATTTGAATTGAGACATCACACAGTAGTTTAAACTGGGACATAGCATAGTATATAGTTTGAAATAGACATAGTCAGTAGTTGATTTTAGATATAATATAGTAGTTTGAAATATATAGTTTAAACTGGTACATTTGATTTGATTATAGTAAAGTAACTGTAAAATATTTTGGGGGTTTTTTTATACTAGTTGCTCTTGTCTAATAAATATATCGTAGGTTCTAGTTCATATTAAAGTTTACCCAATTTCTTATAGTTGTTTATTACATAATTGACTTTGGTAACTTATAGTATAGCAAACTTTGTTTATTAAATATATATCACCCATAAACTCTTAACCTGCCCATATTTCGAGACTTTTAATACATAACACACATATTATACGAGTAGGCACTAATAAATATACTGTATTAAATATGATCTGGAGTTGTCAATAGGGTTTCTCAAATTTAAATCAAATCAAATATTGGGTCAATTTGAATTTGATCAAATCAAATTGACTCTGATTTGAATTTGATTTGATTCAAATATTTGAATTTGAATTTTTAATAATAATTTTCAAATCAAATCAAATGTTTGTCAAATCAAATCAAATTCAGCCATATTTGAATTTGATCAAATCAAATATAGTCAAATTTGAATTTGAATTTGATCAAATATTTGATTCAAATATTTGAAGATCAAATCAAATTACGGAACCCTAGTTGTCTACTAGTTTGAAAAAAATGCACAAGATTTTATTAATACTTGCCGATGAAGTCTTAATAATTATAATTTTTCAACACATAAAATGTTTGAGAACTTGACCTATATAAGACCAGTTAGCACCCAAATGTTTAGCAATTACTCTCTTTTTGAATATATTGTGAAAATATCATTTGACAAATTAAAAAAATCTTGATTTATTGTAACTATAACTACTGTAATACAACATATTTTAAATTACATGCTTTAATTTTATTGGTGTCAATACTGTGTCAATCAGCTAACGCATATTGCATATTGTATAACTATATTTTTTGGAGTGCGTCAAAATAAACAAAAAAAATCAAATTGGTGGATATGGTTCGAGTTCGAAATTGGCAAAATTTATGGTTCTAGTCCAGGGTCAAGTATGGGTCCGGCTGGACTCAAACCGGACCAGACCCGGCTTCAGAGCCCTACTGTGAGACCAAAGTTTGAACATTATAAGATACTACATGAACTCGTAGTATAGCAGTTTGTAATATGGCTATAGAGTTCTCTAACTCTGCAGAGTTAGTACAGACAGACCGCTTCTGAGCAGCAAAATGCAATCCAGAGGAGTTGGAATTATTTTGGTAAATATAAATGATTAACTACAGTTGCTCGAACAACCAAGAATATTATACCAACAAGGCTATCAATAGAAAGAAAAAAAATAATTAGATATTTTTAACTAACTTATAAATAGGAACCCCATAGCAAAACAAACCATTAAGCAAAAAATTTTGATTTTGTAATTTTATAAAAATTGTATTCCTATTACTCTAATTCTTCAAGAAATTGAGTTTTTAAAAAAATTTTTTTTTTTGCCCAATGGCTTGTTTTGCTGTGGGCATCTCCAAATAAAAAACATATTTAAATATTAAAAATTTTATAATAATTTATAGTTAAATCAAATTTCTTTTAATCTACTAATAAGCATTATTGCTAATCTAGCAAAAAAAATTTATACATATATATAAATTTATATATATATGTCGTGCGTCAGATTGATTTTTGCGTCAGATTAGACCCGGCCTAAATTAGATTAGGGTTAGGGTAAAATTACGGTAAAGTTAGAGGTTAGTTTAGGCCAGTTGTTGCCGATCATTTAATGCTGGTCAACTGATAGTCAACTGACGTGCGTCAGATTCAATCTGACGCAAAAATCGATCTGACGCACAACATATATACCAAATATATAAATTTGAGGGTCAAATTTATAACAAATCTACTATTAAGAAAAACTTGCATACTAATATATTTAAATTTCAAATACATGAATAAAAAACACATTCAAATAATAAAATATTTTCTAATTAATGTTGGCTCAACCAACAGACCAGAAATTTTAATATCCATAAAATGCAAAACAAAAAAAAATAAAACTTTATCTAGAAAAAAGTAATACACCTGAATTTAACAATTACAAGTAACAAAAGCTGTATCAACAACTTAATTAAAAAATTATTTACACCTAGATCTAACTATTACAGACAACAAAAACTATATTACTGACTCAATTAAAAAAACTTTTGCAACAACTATAACAAAATAAAATTCTAATAAATTATTTTTACACTATCTAAGTTAAACTAAATGTATCAAATTTATATTACCAATTGCAAAATGCTTATAATTATATGATTTAATACAATAGCATATAATACAAAGAGTATTTTAAGTATATAAAACTAATAAAATATACTCAAAATATAACAATTATATGGGGGGTGTCAGTAGAAACCAGGCAAATTGTTTATAAGTAAATTTTTTTTAGACTTTAAATTAAAATATCTCAACAACTATTAAACCAAACATGATAAAATTTTTTTTATTTTAATTCTATTTAGTTATAGAATTAAAATAAAAAAAAATTTATCAAGTTTGGTTTAATAGTTGTTGAGATATTTTAATTTAAAGTTTTAAAAAACCTTACCAAAAACAATTTGCCTGGTTTCTACTGACACCCCCCATATATAGAATAGTATAATCATATAATATTAAACTTATAAAGATTCAAAGTTTATAATAAAATAAGTAGATCAAATTTTTATAGACATAAATATTATTTCTATTATAATTTTTATTGAGAAAAATTATTTTTTTAAAATTTTTCTCTTAATTAGTATTGGAATTTTTAAATAATAATTCTTATCAAAAAACTATTCTCTTTTAATAATATTAGAAAAAAGTTATTCTCTTCAGAAAAAAAAATTTCATCTAAAAAAAAAATAATGTAAATTCGAATTGATGTCAAAGATATTAACTTTTTATTGATAAACATAATTTTAAAATAAAGTAATGTGTTTGTTTTTTTATAATGCTATCATTAATATAAATAAGGCAAATTGATATTTAAAAAAAAATTAATGCTTTAAGGGTAGAGTATATGTAGATCATTTTTATATTACTAATTATGACTCTACTATGTAAATTAGATTACACAACACAATCACTACGGATGAGTTGCATAAAAATAAATATAACATTATAAAATATCACTAAACCTGCTTTTGGATACTTGTTTTATCAAAATATCAAAAAAAAATCCCATATTAACTAAGTTGGTATGTTAAAAATTTACTTACAAAGTTAATGAATTTTGCGGGTGACAACGCGAAACTAGCCAATTACATCACGTGATTTACGGGTGATCTACAAGTGATCGACATAGGGTAAACTCTACCCTTAACTTTTATAGCTCATATTTCGATGAATTTTAATAAATTAATATTTAAAAAAAAGCTTAGCATCTAAGTTTTTATTTAATTAGTAGTCCGCAGTTAAAGGGAACAAATTTCATAGTAAAAATCAGCGGGCATGTGACTATTACCTTATATAGTAAGTGGAACGTCATGTGCTTCAATTCATAAGAAAAAACTCTATAGTAAACAATTGAAAAATACTCGTATCTTATGATCTATCAAACCGATTTTTGATGATTTTACTACCATTAGAATCACAATAATTTGCTCTACAACTTTCAATTAAGCAATAAGAAAGAGTTACTTAATAAAAAAATTACTTTTATATGTAAGCAAGCCCCATTCGCACACTATAGAAATTTACTATTAAATTCCGCCGTGATTTATTATAAAATGTCGATCATTTTATACCCTTTATCTGCGATCTTCCACTTAAATATTAACCATTAAAATAGCTTTATAAAAGTTAAGATATTAATTTTTTTAAAATGTTAATTTGCCTAATTTCTATTACCGGCAGTCTATATATATATATACAGTATATATATACATTAATATCATGACTACTGCTTTTATCCCTAATTTGTTTTGCAGGCATATTTGCCTGCGAAAATTTTAAAATTTTAAATTTTTTAAATAAAAACTTAAATATTAATTTTAGCTATATACTTTTTAAGTAAAAATAATAATATTAGTTCTGTTTTATCAACTTTATTATAAAAATTTTTTAAAATTATTAAAAAACTTTGGTGTAATAAAAGTTTAAAGTTTTTGTTTTGGAAGTTTTACTATAGAATTTTTTCTTTAGGTTTTCTCAAATTTTATATGTTCCCGTCTATAAAAAAATTTTCACTTTTAATACAAGTCTTAATTTTTACAAGTAAATCATATAAAGTCAAATAATGAAAGTTGTCATCCTTTATATAAACTACAATATTGCATTAGAAACTATATTCTTAAAACCAATATTTAAAGAATTCGCCAAGATATTATAAAATATTTTTTTGGTTAAAAAATTTCTTTAAAATTTAATATTTTCAGCTTATAAACAACATAAACTTTTTGTCTTATAATATAAATTTAAATAATTCAAAAATATAATCCTTGTTTTTAAAAATTAAAATACCAAATTTTATTTAAATATTTTAAATGATTAAAAAAATAGATCAGAGGTATATTTATAGTAATTATACAGGCAAATTTGTCTGCAAAGTAGTACAAACTAAGGGATACTATTAAAATTCAGACCTTTAATGCATATTATATCAAATATTGAAGCTCAATTTATTAAAATCCAAAAATTAGAACCTATACTAAATATTTAAGAGCAAGATCCAAATTTCTCTTATATCGCAATTGCCAATGCTATATGTGTATTACTTTATGCACAATTATAGCTATATACACATTTTTAATGATTCAATATCCTATGCACAACTTTTTTTTATTATAATATTGTTACAACGCCTTCAAAACTTATCCAATTCTAATTTCTAACAACTCAAACAGTTTACTTATATTGGATCTACAATGCAATGCGCACCATATTACAAATAAAATGTCATACAAAAATTCACATTATAAGGCATTGAATTGAATAACAAAAAAAAAGCTCCCAGTGTATGGGCAGGCACATGACTTGTTCTAATTAATGCAACTAGTAGAAAATGGAATAAGTCAAGCTAAGTTTCTAAATAGATTCATATTAAACAACATTTACAAGAGCATGATCTTGAAGAACATATACATGGCAATACCGGCAAAGCTCCAAAAAATATGAATCGCATTGAGGTTAATTATGATTTAGTGTGTGACATATTTAAGTTTTTAAAAAACTATTCTAACATACATAGTATGCCCTTACCTGGACATCATTGTAACAAAATTACTATACCAACTGTGTTTCTCTAACTAGTTTTTGTTATGCATCTGTGTATCGCGACTATGTACAGACTTATAAAGATAGGTATAGAAAGGATACTCTTTTTTAGCTGAATCTACCCTTACTAATATCTGGAAATCTTTAATGCATCGCTTCAATTTATGTCCTCAAAAACTAATCTATTGTTACAGTACCGGAAGCCTTCTTTAATTCCGATAGAGTAACATTCACACAGCTCCTGAGATCCCTTACTTTGGGCGTGAAGCGGTGTGCAAGTGGGAAGTATAGTTTCTTTTATGTCTGTAAGGAACTATACACTTCTCTGAGTCAGTTCGGTATAAAACAACAAGGGATAATACACAGTTTATTAATTTAACAAGAGGGCTATTCCAAGGTGTCTGTTCCTTAGAAATCCCAAGAGTTTATTTAATAAATATAGAGGAGGGTAATTAATATAAAGGTAAAGATAAAATACAATGTCTGGATCTGTCTAAAACTAAGGGAAATAAGGTGGGTTTATATATCTATTGAGCTAAGCGTCGCTAAGCGTCGTTAAGCGTCGCTAAGCGTCATTAAGCGTTACTAAGCGTCGTTAAGCGTCGCTAAGCGTCATTAAGCGTCGCTAAG
>QKWP01000503.1:276107-290811 GCA_003550325.1 Gigaspora rosea | reverse complement strand
TATTCATTCGTTTGATATGAGGTGAGACGTTCATTAACTTATTTTTTTTGTTACGCCAATCTCTTACTTGTTTTGGTTCAAGATTAAATTTGGTAGCTGTTGCTCGAACACTCTGACTTGGGTGCTTTTCAAGGTATGTAACAATAGCAAGTTTTTCACGTGCGTTCCATTGTCGTCTACTTTTATTTGTTACTCTTGCACGTCCACTATTCTTATTTCCACGAACGCGTACCATTGTAACTTTAATAGGTTAACAGGTAAAAAAAAAAAAAATTTAATTTCGCGATTTTTCGGGCTATGATGCATTTATGATGCAATTTATGACGTAGCCACGGCATGCTAATACCGGTATATTAATTATTAATTACAAAGTAAATCGTATACTGCGGCCATGCTATAAATTACATCACGGCACCACCCCGTATACCGGTATCAGTAATTTTATTATAACCATGTAAAAGACCCTCCTGCTATAGTATCCCCGTTACAAAATACCCCCATACTTGTATATCCCCCCCTGTAAATAGTACCCGGGTGGGTATTATTTAATAAATTTGGCAGTTGAATGAAAAATACCCGGGGTACTGTAGTCAGTGCCGTACGGTATTTACATTATATATCTGCAATAATTTTGAATGCTGGGATGTTGGGGCACACTTTTTTGTAAGTGCTGAGGATAGTAATACCGTTGCAAGGGCCCTAATTATAATAAAACAATGGAGGAGCCGCTGGAGATCTAGATATTTTTTGGCTGATCAAAGCCATGTTGAAGCTAATAGTATTAAAATTGCTTTTCAAGGTCTTCAACATGGTAAGCAAGAGTGCGATGTTATTTTTTGCACTGTCCATGTTATGCGAACCTGGTTGAAAAATATATATGAATCAAAAACTTGGCAAAAAATGATTCAAGCGATATATAAAAAAACAAAAATCGGTTGTGATGCTCTTGTTCAAGAGGCGATTAATGAATGTCCAATTCCAACTATCCAATGGTATATTTCGAGAAATTATAAAAAAAATATACACCAGTGGGCTCTCTGGGCCCGTCAACATTCTCCTATCTAGTGTTCCGTACGGATCAGATCGGATGGATATTTTTTAAGATCCGGATCCGATCCGAAAACCGGATCGGATCCATGTTCAGATCTGAATTTGAAGCCAAAGATCCGGATCTGATATAGTTACACAACTAACATGATATAATTAGTTAATATTATGACCCATTTAAGATCTATTAATCGGGTAAACACGTGCAGTCAAACACAGGAGGTATAAAGAACATTTATCGTTATTAATTTATATGTAATTATTTAATCCATTAAAATTATTTACAAAAATACTTTGTTATCACTACAATTAATTCATCCACGTTATAAATTAGCATAACATTAAAATACATAAAATCATTTCATTCACATTAATTTAATTGCTAAGTATTAAAGTTATAGCAATTTCGCATATCAAATTCATAAGATTTATCATTACGATTTATATTACAGCTGATTTGAAAATTAGTGGAACACTTGAAGAATTTTCTTGTTTTTGAAACCCTTCGGTTTCGTCTTATGAATCATCTAACTCTTCGGAAACCATGTCACAGTCTTTGTAACTTCGGTCCGATAATGGCGATGCAATTCTGAAAAGTTAGATGATTCATAAGACGAAACAGGAAGGTTTCAAAAACAAGAAAATTTTTCAGGTGCCCCACTAATTTTCAACTCAGCTGTAACCAATCAGAGTCTACAAAGTACAACCAATCAGCATGAACGGATCCAAACAGATCCAAACGGATCTTTGGATCGGATCCTCTGGATCCGTCGAATTCCATAAATCATGGATCCGATTCGATCCGAATCACCGAATCCGAATCGGATCCGGATCTCAGATCGGATATTGCGGAACACTACTCCTATCCTATTGCAAATAACCTTTACAAATTCTCTTGAATCATACCATAGCGAATTAAAAAAAAAAATTCTCCGCAGTATAGTCTAATTGGTATGCAATACATTATTTATTTTTTTTAGATAATTTAAAATTTTTTTTTAAATAAAAAGTCTTAGCATAACCCGGGTGGTAATAATTTATTGCTACTTTGTTTAAATTAAATAGCAATTAATGGATAGCGCATATTAGAGTTAGAGTCAGGCAGTCAATCGGATAGTAATAAAATTATTTACTACCTCGGATAGCATCAAGATGACTTCTTAAATTTGTAAATATTTTATTATTAATTTTTTTTTTTTTTTAGGAGCATGTCATAAAATAGGCGAACTCGATGAAAAAAAAAAGGCAGATTCAGACTATGTAGCCTTTGAGTTCTGTATCAAAAAGATTTCTGCTATTGGTATTGACGATGATATTCTTTATAAAATTCATAAATTTTCGTTCCCTGTTCAAGAAATGATTGTTAATGAGTTTCGTGCTTTTGAAAGAAGAATTAAAAAAGGAAAGGTCTCACCAGGTCTTACATTTTTTAGGTGTGATTGCTTATTTTTTCGCCAGTATTTGCTGCCTTGTTGGCACATATTCCACGAACATTTGTATGGTGCTACGACTTTGTTAATATCTAATGCATAGAGGAATTTTCAACAAATGTTTGATAAAGCCGGATTTGAGATATATATAAATCATGAATTGGTTGATGTAATAATGTCAGATAGAACTGATGCTGAAAGAGCAGCAGAAAATAGACGTAAGGCTATAAATGAATTAATGGAAAGAGCTTGTGATGCATATTGGAAGGTCGAAGAAAAGGGAAATTCAGAACAAACTAATGCATTTTTTTTATTAAAGAATTGAAAATTTGTTTAGATCCAGTTTTAAATAATCAGATGTTAGTGTAAATAGTTAAAGAAGTTTGTATAAATTTCAAAAAAATTTATGTAAAATTGGTACCCGAGTTAGTTATAAGATCATAATTTTATAATCGGGATCAAACTATTAAATATCTCTATTCATAGATACTTGTCTTAGGCAAAAACTGTTTAGTCCAAAGATCGAATTAATTTTACAGTGCAAAAAAATGCGATCGAAAGGATACACACAACTCACATGCATTAGCAGAATGAGATATCTTAAAAATAATCCTGCATTGATCCCCAAAAATAATTTAAGATTTTACTTAATTTTATTTATCTTGATTTAGATAGGTATAAAATACGTTTATTCATACTGGTATAAGTATTTAAAAAAAAACTGTTGAATACTTACTTTTAGTTTCATTTTATTCGTGTTATGCAATCAGTTTCGTTTAAAATAAATTGTTGAGGTTCATGAAATAAAAATTGCAACCGATTTAACACATCTGAAGTTTTGTGTCAAGCATGTGACCTCCAGAAAGCAACACGCGGATGGACGAGTGGAAATAAGGCTGTATTAAAGAATTTCAACTTAATGCTACATCACATAATGATGTGATTGAATGGATTCTTATATTAAATAACGTTCGAAAGATTGGTGAAGAAACAGTATTTTTAACAACGTGGTTAGATGGTAAAAGAGTAGTAGTTTCAAAAGAATCATGAGAATACGCAAACACACGTACATCATGTATCGTCGCATTTATTAATTTCATTAAATGTAAGTATAAAAAAGTTTTTATGTATTTTAAAATAAATTATTTGGTATCGCAAATATTTCTACTTAATTTCATTTTATTTGTATTAATTTTTCATTTTAGAATGTGAATATAGAGAAATTTTAAGTATTTAAATTAAATTACCGACATTCATAATAACTTTTGTTTTATTCAAAGTTGTTATAAAGAATGGTTTAATTTTTAAGTATTTAATTGAAGTTCATGAATGCTTACTATTCAATTTTATTTTATTGTGTTAATTTTATTTTAGAATGTAAGTATTAAGAATATATTTTTAATTTAATATTTAAATAATTATTGAAGTTCATGAATATTTACTATTTAATTTTACTTATTCACATTGCGTTAATTAATTTCATTCTAGAATGAGAATATTAAGCATGCAAAATAAGCTATTGAAGTTCATGAATTTATTATTTGATTTCATTTTAATATGATGTGCATTCGTAAGTATTTAAAATAAAATTATTGAAGCTTTATTATTTAATATTAACTTTCATTTATTTATAAAAAAGAAGTTTATAAATGCCATAGATCATTTAATTCTATTCTATTTATTTATTTTAAAATATATGTAAAGAGCATTTTTAATTTTTATTTACTACTTAATTTTATTTTGTCCACATTAATTTAGTTTCATTTTGAATGTGAATATAAGGACATTTTTAATAAGTTATCAAAGCTCATGAATATTTACTATTTAATTTATTCGCACTAATTATTTTAGAATGTAAGTATAAAAGACATTTTTAATCGAAGTTTATGAATATATTACTATTTAGCTTCACTTTATTCACGTTAATTCAATTTCATTTTAGAACGTGAATGTTAAAAAAATTTTTAATAAGCATTTAAATGAAGTTCATAAATATTAATATTTTAATTTACATTAATGTGAATATAAAGGACGTTTTTAAGTATTAAATAAATTATTAAAGTTTATGAACATATTACTATTTGGTTTCATTTTATTGCATAGTTTAATTTTAGTTTGAGTATTTAATTGAAGCTCATGAATCATTTTATTCATGTTAAATAAGTTATTAAAATCATAATTTACTATCCAATTCATTTACATGTATGATATATATAAAAGAACATTGATTAAATCTAAATATTTAGAGCTCTGCAAGTTCATGAATATTTACTACATACCTTCATTATTTTCCATTAATAAGTTGATGAGCATAAATTCAATAAGTTTTTTTTTTTTATTTTAATCCTAAAGATCTCTAGAATTAAACAAAAAAAGATTCATTGAATTTGCTTAGGTATCTGTCGAGATATCTTCATTCAAAGTTAGTAGAAATTCAAAACGTCTATAATTAATTAACAGGAAATTTTTTTTAAAAAAAACTTTAAGCGAACAAGTATCCAAGAAAATTTGATAAACCTTCTTTAGAAAAAAAGTTTATCAAATTTGCTTAGCTAATTGCCAAAATATCTTCATAGTATATAGAAACTCAAAATATCTATAAAGTAATAAATATTTTAAACGAAGATATCTTGGCACTTTCTTAAGTGAATCTTTTTTTTTTAATTCTAAAGATCTCTAGAATAAAAAAAAAAACAAGTTCATTGAATTTGCTTGAGTAGTTGTCAAAATATCTTACTTTATTATAAACGTTTTGAGTTTCTATTGGATTTGAGCAAAGATATCTTTAAAAACTGCCTAAGCAAATTTAACGATTTTTTTTTATTTAATTCTAGAGATCTCTATAATTAAAATAAAAAAAGTTTATCGAATTACTTGGATACTTGCTGAAATATATACGTTCAAAGTTTTTTTTTTTAAAAAACAAATTCTGTTTATTATAGGCGTTTTGAGTTTCTACTAAAGGTATCTCAATAGCTATCTAAGCAAATTTGATGAATCTTTTTTTGTTTTAATTCTAAAGGTCTCTAGAATTAAACCAAAAAAAATATATTAAATTTGTTTATACACACTAAAATATCTTTATTTAAATTTTTAAAAAAATTATTTTGATATACAGTACGTAAGGTTATACAAAATTATCAATCTGACCCTTTGGCCGGCCTTCCGATGATCACTGGATCATGTGATTGCGCAACGCCTTAAATGAACCCTTATTTTCAGGAATATACGGTATATCGTTAGGGCGCTGACAGATATTACGTAATATTTTTAGGGAGAGAGGGTAGCTGGGTATAATATACTATATATATACTTCATATATGATATGGGGGAAGGGGGGTAACCCCCTTAATAAAAAAATATTATGTAATATATGTCAGCGCCCTTATAACTAAGGATAGGAATCATATAGTCATTAGTCGACTAATCGACTAAATTTTTTTGTAGTCAGTCGATCGATTAGTCGATTAGTTGATTAGTTGATTAGTCGATTAGTCGACTAGTTGATTAGTCGATTAGTCAATTAGTCGATTAATTAATTAGTCGATTTTTAGTCAGTCGATGACTAACAGTTTTAGTCGACTGACTAATCGACTAGAAATTTTTGACCGATTCCTATCCTTACTTATAACTTCAATACTAACTCACTTAAAAAACATTGTAACTAACAGGATATACAGGCTGATCTTTTTTACCTTTGTGATGTGGTATTATAGAACGAGTTTTAGATTAGTTTCTTGAATGTATTTTCTAATATTAATTTATTTATATTTTATTATATTATATTATTATTTTATATTACATTATTATTATTTTATATTATTAACTATATATGGCATAGTTAGAAGTACGAGTAACATGGTTAACCATTTCTACCATTTCTGCCATTTCTACCACTTCTACCATTTCTACCATTTCTACCATTTCTGCCATTTTGTACCATTGTAACTTATAGCTGTAAAAAGATATATAAACCCTTGATTTCTCCCCTTCTGCACATTAGACTCAGATTCCCCCCCTCCTCCCTCTAACGCCTAAAAATAGTTCTATCTCTTGCATATTATTATCTAAATAAATAAAATATATCTTTGATCAATAAATATACTCTTGCCATTTAATGAATATATACTGAACCGCTCTAGTGAAGTAATATTCCACTTCCACACCGCTTCATATCTTCTTTGACCCTTACAAGATTCCTGTTGCTGTGTGCTGTGTTGCAAGTACTATATTGAAGGCTATAGTCGCTTGTAACATTTTGGTGCCTTCTGGCGGAAAATCATTTAAAACAGCCGGAATACTAGGACCTCTTTTTTCTCTTCTCTGCAAGGATATATCTTTGGTTATCTCTTCTCTTCCTCTTTTCTCTCATAATTAAGTATTTTTTTGGTTTATCTGTCGAATTGAAAGAGATTCGTTCAGAAGGGCATACTTGAAGCCTCTTGCATTTGTTGCACCAGTATTTTCCTGTCGAATTGAAAAAGATTCGTTCAGAAGGGCATACTTGAAGCCTCTGCTTTTGTTGCACTTGTTTGTTTTGAATTAGTAATTTTAGAATCAGTTTTGCATTTTATTTTCACTTCTAACAATTTATAATAAAAACCTCAAACCTGTTTAACTTAAATTTAGAACTGTAAAGTCTACTAACTATTTTCTTAGACCTCTATATGAATAGAGCTTATCAAATCCATTTAGAACAAATTGAAGCACACGACACTAGTCATCCTTCTACTCTTGCTGTAGAAGTTCAACAAATTGTTAACCCTGACCTATCTTGTACAGTTTGCTATCCCCCTGTCCTCTATTTACGAGCTTTTCGCACTTTTTGGAATCGATACCAACAAGCATATCTTGCCACTAGCTATACTCAACAAACTATTGCTACTTTTCATATTCTCAAAGAATATAACAATTATAACGCTGCTAGAGCTGCTGCTAGAGACATTGTTTTTAGCTGTCGCTATAATAATCCCAATCTTAACCCCACTGAAGTTATTGCTGCTCTCCTTCGAGGATATACTCGGCACACTTTACGACCTATTTTACCTCTCAATTTTGAAAGAAACGCTTTTGATCTATATATCGAAGGCCCTACCCTAGCTACTCCTATCCAACCCGCACGAATAACTAATACCTTTAATAACCCCTCACCAGTACTAGGCCCCCAGGACAACAACAATAATATTTTTACATTTAATCTTACTCCTGTCCCACAATCTATATATAATCTATTCCCCGAAGAATTAGACGATCCAGTTGAACCCTTCCATTCTCCTACTTTAGCCCCTACGACGAAAATACTACTCATATTCAATTTCCTCCTCCACTTCAACTACTTCAATTATCTACTTCCCCTATTAGTGAAATCTCTTTAAATAACACACTCCCATGCACAAATACTCCTCCTCCGACTCGAGTTGCTCGACTTATTCAAAATCTTAATCCTTATACCTATTTTCAACACACACCTCAACCTGTAACTACTCTTCAACCACCCATAGTTAACGAATTCTATCCTGAAAACCAATTTGCACCTAATACTTCACCTTTATATACTCCTCCTCTTCAACGCCAATGCCAAACACTTGAACCCAACCAGAGTTTGTCTTTATTGGAGCTTATCCAGACCAAGGGATTATAGAGCAAGTACTTCCCAAAGAAGAAATAAATTTAAGAAGAGAAAACTTTGAAGAAATAAATTTATTGGGAATATTAGAAGAATTAGAAGGAATACAAGAAGAAATAAATTATCAAGTTCAAGAACCAGAAGAAGAAGTACACTCAGAACCTGAATCAGAAGCAACTATAGAAGAACCAGAACCTGAAAGAAACATGGCTGAAGAAGCTTTAACTGCCGCTGCTGAAGCAATGACTACTCTTGCCAATGCTCTTGGACGAGGTGGTAAAAAATCACTTCTTAAAATCGACTTCTATCGAGGTGACGGAACCCAAGACCCTGTAACATGGCTAGAAGAATTTGAAAGAGCCGCTAAGGCTAACCACTGGAGTCCTGCTCGACAATTAGAACTCGCCTGTGCTTATATGAAGAATAATGCTCAAGAATGGCTTGCAAGTCTTGAACATGCCCCTACTCATTTTTGGCATCATCAATATGACTGAGAAGTTGATAATGAACATGTCTATAGTTTCTCTCATCTCTTTAGAGAAAAGTTTAGTACCACTAAACAAAAAGCAACCTGGCAAAAACAATTATTCGAAATTAAACAAGGCGCAGATACAGTTGATACCTATATTAGCTGCTTTAAACGCCTCAAAGGACGAGTAGATCCCACTGGTGCTTTCCCTGAACCCGTTATGATTCAGTTCTTTATTCAGGGACTATGACCTGAATATACCATGAATGTCCAAGCTGCCGAACCTGCTGAATTGGATGATGCTATTACCGAAGCCAGAAAATGAGAAACTGGTCGGATAATAGCCTCTGCACATAATGCCAATGATGCCAACCAAGCCATTGAACATCTTACCGAACAAATTGCCAAGCTTAGCATAAATCTCGCTGAAAAACAAGCTGCTCCTACTCCTACTCCTGCCTACTACACTGACCAAAGTAAGGACCGATCCCAATCTAGCACTGGAAATACCACATGCTATTATTGTGGTCAAAAAGAACATTTTATTAGAAATTGTTATACTCGGTACCAGGATAATAAAAAGGATTACCAAGGATACCAATCTTGAGGCAGAAGCAGTAACTACTTCTCCAGAAATAATCGATCCTATGACAGATCCAGATCCAGAAGCAGAAGCCAATCCAGGGATAGAAATTATAACTGCTCTGGATATAACTGATCCAGGAGCCGAAGTCAATCACGTGATAGGTATAGAGGTAGTAGGAATTATCGCTCCTCAAACCGATCCAGGTCCAGAAACCGCTCATCTACACCCTATCCTCGTGATGTTTATACTTTGGACACTGCAAATGATTACACGTATAAACAATTTGAAGCCTTTTTAGCCAATGAAACTATTAGAATTGCTCTTTCTAACCTTTTTGGTTAAAGAATCCAATACTCCTCAGATCCAGACACCTACCTACACTACTCCTGTTAAGTGTAATATCAAACTTAATGGAAAGCTATATCATGCTGTAATTGACAGTGGTGCTGCTGTTAGTATGATTTCTAACCAAGTTGTAAGAGAACTTGGACTGAAAATAGAAGCACCTTCCTCAAGCCTAATTGTCTCAGCCACTGGACCCTCTGTTCGACCCCTAGGCATAATCAAAAACCTACCCATTGAAATTGAAGGAACCACCATCCCTGAGGATGTTGAAGTAATGAATGCTACCTCTTACTCATTACTTTTCGGTAATGACTGGTCGCAAAAAGTAGATGCCAGTTATAGTTGGAAAAACAAAGCTTATACCCTTAGGTGGAATAAAAAGAAAATTCACGTACCTACCGCCTATGAACATGATCAACCTCTACCTGCTCAACCAACTATCACTGATGAAAAGGAATTAGAAAAGTTTGAACAAGAATACCTCCGTCCAAAAGAAGCTTATGTAGTAGAAGTCAAACCTGATAATTGGACAACCGTAACTCCCAGATCCAGACCCAGCGCCTCTTTTGCTAAACAGAAATGTGGACGCTGCTACTCCTATAACCACCTTTATGCTGACTGCCCTAACAATGAATGCTACTGTTGCCATTATTATGGACACCTTGCTGCATACTGTCCTAAACAAGCCCCCAAAAGAAATATCTGCAAAACCTGCTCTCAACTTGGCCACTTTTATCTCTTAGATTGTAGTGGAACACAGGCAAATTTGCCTGCGTTTTTGCACTTTTTTAGCTCTGATTTACTTTTTTAAAATACTAAAATAATTAAATAAAACTTTGTACAATTATATTTGAAAATAAGGATTACTTTTTTGCAAAATTAGTTTTTATATTATAAGAAAATAAATTATAGTTACATATAAGCTGAAAATAGATAATTTTAAGAAAAAATTTTTTTAAAAAATTTTATTACAATTTTTCTGTGATCTTATTTAGTTTTAGTTTTAGAACTATAGTTCTTAAGACAATATTGTAGTTTATATAAAGTATGACATCTTTCATTATTGCAACTTTAATGATTTACTTGTAAAAATTAAGACTTGTATTAGAAGTAAAGATTTTTTTTATAGACGGGAACATATAAAATTTGAAAAAATCTAAAGAAAAATTTTAATAGTAAAAATGCCAATACAAGAACTTTAAACATTTATTATATTAAAGTTTTCTAATGATTTTAAAAAAATTTTATAACAAAGTTACTAAAACAAAACTTAAAGAATATTTTTTACTTAGAAAAGATATGGCTAAAATCAATATTTAAAATTTTATTAAAAATTTTAAAATACGCAGGCAAATTTGCCTGTGTTACAATCTAAGAGATAAGGATTGCCCTGATAACCTATATTATCAATGTAGAGAATATGGACACATTGGTGCCAACTGCCCCCTAATGACCCAGATTTTAGAAAACCAAAGATACCAATATGGTTGTCAACCTCGGGATGTAAATGCCAATCGACTACACATTTTTCTCCTTTTAGAGTTAACCATCGCTGTAAATGCAAAGTACCCAAAAGACCAGAAGAAATCAGGCCTTTTGAGCAGACCTTTATTTGCAAAGGATATTGGATTGATTTCCATCATGACCTAGATCCAGAAGACCCTCGAAGCATAGAGTTCTTTACGAATGGTGAAGGCCGAGAAACACTAACGGAATGTAAGCTCTGTAGAGAACAAGGCATTAGATCCAAGATAATAAAGCTAGACTCTATCCAAGAGGATACTCGGTTCTGCAACCTCGAATACTTGTATGCATATAAAGCTGCCAAGGATGTAGAATGGAATTCCAACTATAACCTATGGACTCGAGTACATCACTATACCAAATCCACCAGAAATGCCAGACATGCATATGACCTTAACCAAAGCTGAATTTATCGACTTGCCCAGATAAAGATTGGAGAAAGTAATGAAGACCTCGCTCATGCTCTTGAACCCCAAACAGCTGACCTCTCCAACCAGAACTACACCTATAATGAAGTTAATGTTATCATTAGAGCCTCCCAGGTACAATTGAGTGAAACTGAAGAAGAGACTCTACAAAGAATTTTGGAAGAATCTTTTGACACTAGTCATCCAGACTTTGATCAAAGAAAAGCTATGGAAAACTTACAAAGAAATTTTCAAGGAACTGTTGGACTCTGTAAGGAATGTATTATGGCCAAAAAAAACACCGAGTTAGAACAATTTGACTCCTATTGTGAGGAATGTTATGAAGCACTTCACCCTCCTCCAGATCCAGAAGTTCTGTCTCTCCAACCCCAGAACCACCTGTTGTTGCACCCATCAAAACTGCATCAGCAACTCTAGAACCCACTGCCCTAGTCCCTCTTCTTCAGGAACAGATTAGGCAACAGGCCCAAATTATTGCTTTGCTACAGGAACAAGCTAAAACATTTGAACACCAGGACCAGACCATAAGGGAACTACAAGCCCAAGTTAGTTACTTTGAAACCTTCCATCATCAACTAAGGGATTTGTATAATGAATCTTCTTCCTCTGCCGCTCCAGTAACTGATCTTAATAATGGTGATGCTCAAAATTTTTGAGTCATCCTGAGCAAGGAGAGCACCAGGATGTAGGTGAGATTTTCCGGGTCACGTGAAACCCGGCCTCCGATCACCTTCTGATTAAGATCGAGCAAATCTCCTTCTCAGTTACACAGATCATATATATACAACCCCTTTTTTTAATTTTTTTTTGTGCCGTCAAAACTTTACTGTCTCTTTTTGTCATTTACTAGTGCTTCTTTGCGTCGCTAACGCCGTCATCATTTACTGGTGCCTCTTTTCATTGCTAGCACCATTGTCGTTTACTAGAGCCTCTTTTCGTCGTGCTGGTGCCTCTTTTCATATACTTCTTTGGCCCTAGTGTAAATTCGGAAATAAAACCTACAAAAAAAAAAGAAAGATTAGTTCAAGCAAGTCGAGAAAAAAAAGAAAGAATACATGTAAGAAAAAATACTTGTCTTCTTAAACTCAGCTTTCATCTTATTGTTTAATCTATATTTCGTCATACTAATTTATGTATTTGTTATACAAGTTAAATCACAGGATTAGTGTAAGAGGCACTTGCGCGGTTTAGGGTTAGGGTTAGGATTAGTGTAGTATTAGTATAATTTTATTAGTATAGAAATTTATGTAAAGAATTATATAAATAAAATAAAAAATAATTTAAATAAAATAATTTAAACCAAATTAAAGAAAAAATAAATAAAAAATAAAGCTTACCGTATAGCGATTCAAGAAAACTAAAAAGAGCTTCCGAAGTGTTTTTTAATCAATTAAAAAGAGTGCTTTTTTTTTAACTGTTTCGCTCTAGTATATATATATAGGCTGCTTCAAGAGATATTAACGGTCTTAGTTTCTCGCGGTGCACGTACACTAATAATAAAAAAAAAATTTATAATAAATAATTATTAAATAAAAATAAGATAAAAAATAAAAACGAATTAAAAAGTAAAAAACTTAATTAAGTTAAAATAAAACGAATAAATTAAAAAAAAAATAAATAAAAAAAAAGAATAAAATATTAATTTTTTTTCTTTTTTTTTAAATTACCGGTAAATTATTTTTATATTTTTTTTTTATTTAATTTTTTCTTAAATTATTTTAATGTTTTAACTTACTGGTATTTAAATTTTTTAGTTTTTAATTCGGTTTTATTTTTATTTATTCTAAATTATTTTTTTGATTATTAGTGAATGTACACCGCAGCCTACATATACGTATTAGAGTAATGAAAAAGTTAAAAAAAACTCTTTTCAATGGAATAAAAAACACTTCAGAAGCTCTTTTTAGCAGTTTTTTTTGAATCTATACGGTAAGCTTTATTTTTTATTTATTTTTTCTTTAATTCGGTTAAATTACTTAAATTATTTTATTTTAAATTATTTTATTTTAAATTATTTTATTTTATATAATTCTTTACATAAACCATTTCTATACTAATAAAACCATTTCTATACTAATACTACACTAATCCTAACCCTAACCCTAAACCTAAACCGCGCAAGTACTTCTTACACTAATCCTGTGATCTAACTCATATACTGTGCTATATTCGTTCTAGTTATGTTCCAATTGTACTACGTTCGCTCTAAAAAAAAAGAACAAAAGAACGTTAGTACTGTTATATTATATTAAAAAAAAAAACTAACTACCATACTGTTCTAAATACGTTCCAATAGTACTATGTTCATTCTAAAGAAAAGAACATAAGAACGTTAGTACTGTTATATTAAAAAAAATTAAAAAATAAAATAAAATAATAAGAAAAAAAACCCCCCTAATTACTATGATACGTTCATTCTATTCCAACAATCGTACTATGTTCGTTCTAAAGAAAAGAACATAAGAACGTTGGTACTATTATATTAAAAAAAAAGAAGAAACCTAACTACCGTAATACGACGTTCTATTCCAACAATCATACTATGTTCGTTCTAAAGAAAAGAACATAAGAGCATTAGTACTGTTATATTATAAAAAAAAATTAAAAAAAATTAAAAATAAAAAAAAACTACCATAATATGTCCGTTCTAACTACGTTCCAATCGTACTACGTTCATTCTAAAGAAAAGAATGTAAGAATGTTAGTACTTTATATTAAAAAAAAAACAACTGTGATACGTCCGTTCTAGCTACGTTCCAATCGTACTATGTTCGTTCTAAAGAAAAGAACGTAAGAATGTTAGTACTTTATATTAAAAAAAAATCTAACTACCGTGATACGTCCGTTCTATTCCAACAATCATACTATGGTCGTTCTAAAGAATGTAAGAACGTTTATGCTGTTATATTATATAAAAAAAAAAAAAAACTAACTACCGTAATACGTCCGTTCTATCTCAACAATCGTACTACGTTCGTTCTAAAGAAAAAAACGTAAGAACGTTGGTATTGTTATATTTATATATAAAAAAAACCCCCTAACTACCTGATACGTCCGTTTTATTCCAACAATCGTACTACGGTTGTTCCAAAGAAAAGAACGTAAGAATGTTTGTGCTGTTATATTATATATAAAAAAAAACTACTGTGATATATCCGTTCTATTCCAATAATCGACTACGTTCGTTCTAAAGAAAAGAACGTAAGAACGTTTGTACTATTATATTTAAATAATAAAAAAAAAAAAAAC
>QKWP01000503.1:178676-270990 GCA_003550325.1 Gigaspora rosea | reverse complement strand
ACAAGATTGGCAACCTATGATTGTCATTTAGAATTTCCGGAGAGAAATTCTTAAAACAGATGGAAACACAGCCTTAACCCTTTAATTTATAGTGTACAACAAACAAATTTTTTTTTTAGAATCAGTTACCCCCATTTTATTTAAAAATTAGAAGTAATAATAATATACAGAAATCGGATTTTTATATTCGTAGAACGTTTGCTACTAAGTAAAGTCGATCAATATTGATCCTTTCGAGCTGAATTTTGACTGTATACTCATCAGAAGATTCCGCATCTTTTCTACTAAGCTTATCTTAGTACGAAAACGTCACTAGAACACACAAATCGACTTGACGGCATTTTTGATTTACAAGAAGATTTTTGGTCACGTGATATACATTATAAATTTTTGATCACATGATAGCCGTTACGAACATAATAGACATTGCAAAACAATTATCTAGTCTTATTTTTATTTACCATGTACAACAATATTTTTATTATTAGATTAGCTACCCTTACTCCAATATTACAATTGCTAAAAATATTTCACCTTTTTCTTTTTCTCTCAAAGAACAAAACTTTAATTTTCTTTATGGAAACTTTAACACTCCAACCCCAAACCTTAATTACCCTTGCTAAATTTATTAAGCATTGGAATTTAGACCCCTTATCACAAAATCATAGTTTGGGTATTACATTAAATAATGTTATTATAACTAATGGAAATGAAATTTTGCTCTCGCTACAATTTTCTACAGAAAATGAAACCCAGATCCAGAATGATCCCTTACCTGAACCAAATCTTGAGGACCATACTTATTCCACTGAACCCATTCAAGAAGATTTGGAATTAGAACCAGAAAATAATACAATTGACCCTCCATCAGAAACTATTAAAGAAAACACAGAAATCCCTCCTGAACCAGAACATGATAACCAAAAAGAACCAGAAAGGACCACCCTAAATAAACTAATTGATGACTTAACCGAAACAAGAAGTTGAACATACATCAGAAGAGACCCTTTAATTGGAAATACTGACTCAGAAAAGTTGCAAGACATACTTACTCGACTTAGAATAGAAAGCCGTGGAAAATATAGAGAACCCCAAGTTAAAATCCTTGAAGTCTGTTATTATCTCGAACAATTAAAGATAAATAACAAAACCAAGAAAAAGACCCAAAAGTTATTGAACACTCTAAAAGAAAGCTTAGAATCTCGACGAGCTTCACGAGTATGGAAATGTGCCAACCGAATTTTCCAACTACTCCAAATTTGTGGAATGACTATTCTCTACTCCACTACGGACATAACTTATACTAACTTGGAAGAGTTAAGTGAAGAAAAGTTCTCAATGCTCTTGGATGAAGTTAGAATTCATAGTGCTCATTCTTAAAGGTGATGGAAATGTTATAGAACGAGTTTTAGATTAGTTTCTTGAATGTATTTTCTAATATTAATTTACTTATATTTTATTATATTATATTATTGTATTATTATTTTATATTACATTATTATTATTTTATATTATTAACTATATATGGCATAGTTAGAAGTACGAGTAACATGGTTAACCATTTCTACCATTTCTACCATTTCTACCATTTCTACTATTTCTGCCATTTTGTACCATTGTAACTTATAGCTGTAAAAAGATATATAAACCCTTGATTTCTCCCCTTCTGCACATTAGACTCAGATTCCTCTCCTCCTCCCTCTAACACCTAAAAATAGTTATATCTCTTGCATATTATTATCTAAATAAATAAAATATATCTTTGATCAATAAATATACTTTTGTCATTTAATGAATATATACTGAACCGCTCTAGTGAAGTAATATTTCACTTTCATACTGCTTCATATCTTCTCTGACTCTTGCAAGATCCCTGTCACTGTGTGCTGTGTTGCAAGTACTATATTGAAGGCTATAGTTGCTTGTAACAGTGGTTTTCCCACTTGCTATTTATAATTATACCTACTCCGGACCCTTTCACTTTGTCCTCGTCTGCAGATGACCAAAACCCATGATAACCTTGGACCTTTCTAGGCAACATCTTTCCTTCCTTTTCTGATATATTTGTTTCTACCAAACCTAGTATATCTATCTTTGTTTCCTCCATGTATTCTATTACAAAGTTCATTTTTCCCCTATTTGTTTTGATTCCATTAATATTATGCGTCCCAACACTCAAAACTTCAAACTGCTTCCCTTTCTCCACATTACCTTCTTCTGTGCTACTTTTATACTGCAGCACTTCTGTGTTCTTAGAGACGCCTATGGTGCCTCTCAGAAGCGATTGGGCCTTTTTTTTTAAAATGTCTTTCCTCTATTGCTGAAAGCCTTTTTAGAATTTCTTCAAGGAGACTTGTTTGGTCAGGGTTCATATCTACTATCTTTCCTGCTTTCTTCATATTAGGTTCCTTGTGAATTTCTCTTTTCTGTTCTTGTCCTCTTGTTTTACTTTTTCCTCTCTTTCTATCGTTGCCATTCGAGCGTTTAGTCAGCTGCTTTCCTTTGAAGTTCCTTTTTTCAACTTTGGGACTGCTACTGTTTTCACTTGTAAAGTTCTCTTCTGGATTATTGCTACTTGAGTTGCTTTCTGATTTCCATAACAGCTTTGTATTATAGTAGCTGATACCACACTTTGTAGCTTTAACTTTCTTCTCAGCTGATTTGAAGTATACCGTTGCTGAACTTTTTGGGTTACCATTACTATTAATTGGAATATGCACTGCCATACCTCCAAGTCTCTTGAGTTGACGGAGTAGGAGTACTTTCTGTGCATAATATGGCAGATTTTTAAGTGTGGCTTTAAATTTGGCTCTTTTTGCTAAAATTTCGAGACGATTTTTTCTTTTTGTTATTCTTGATATTTTTCCATTAAATGTAGGGATCACCCATATGTTTTCAAGCCGTTTTCTTTTTTCCTTGCTGTGAAACTGGATTGAGACTATTACCGTCTTGTTTTTTGCTTTAATATTCTATCCTTTCACTTTTATCTTTCCGTATTTTCTCAACACACCAGTAACTTCTTTTGTAGTATAGTATAATGGAATGTCCCATAAAGTGTACTCTTGTACCGTCTCTGTCTGTTCATTGGGCAGCAAGCTTTCATTCACGTTTGTATCATGATCTTGTGTAGTATCGCCTTTGCTTGTGTTCTGACCATCTTTTACAGATGCCTTCACTTCTTTTTCACATAAGTTCGCTGCTAGCACCCTTTCTCCACAATCTTGCGTTGACTCAGTCTCATTTCTTTTACTGAGTTGATAAATTCTACTCTTTTCCGCTTCTATCAACATTTCAATTATGTTTGAAATTTGTCTTCCCAAATCCTCTATGCCGTAGTCTGAATGACCTCCTTCTTGTATTGTTAGCGCAATTTTTTTACTTATGGCACTTTTGAATTCGGGTATCTCTATTTTTTTTTCTAGGCTTTCTGTTTTGGACTCAACCGGTTGTTCTTTTTCTTGTGTAATTCCGAGTTGTTTTCATTCCATAATTTCGCAGGCCCGCCTAATAATATAAACTGTGCCTGGATATGTAATGCCAAGTAAGTTAGTGACTTGTTTGTCTCTTTCCAGGACGAGTTTTTCTTGGTTCATAGTGATTTTGATTATTTCACTTTCTGGTCTTTTAAAAAGATTCTTAAATTTGTTCAGAAATTCCATGATGTTCTACTTATATAGATTTTGATTATGCTATCGATCCTGATTTGAACTTTCTGTTTTCGATGTTCTAATTCCTGCTAAGTGACACGTGACTACTTTGTAATTATAGTAACCGGTTCGCGACTTGTTGTTTTGCTGTAGGTGCTCTAGACCTGATTAGTATACGTGTTTGTTTGTTTACTTGTTTACTTCTGGTTTTGGACCTAGTGATTGGTGGTACAGGGTCTAGCCAAATTTCCCAGTTTTCCTTAGTTTTAGGCTGACTCGTAAAGTCTTTAGAAAGTTTGTGTTTTCCAAGCTTCTTGGCGTGCCAGAGTATTTTTATATTAAGTAATCCTAGGTGGTTTTTTCCAACCTTTCTTTTTCTTTAATCACTTTTTGTGTGTTTCTTAAAGCCTATCTATGTGTTTTCTGCTGTTTTAATAAAATTTTTCCAGAAATGTTTGTGTACAGAGGATCAGTGGGAAGAGTTCTTGTTTATAAAACATATTAATAGTATTATATAATTTTTAATTTTTATTAGTATTTTGTTGTTTTGTTTTCTTTTTTTCTCATTTTTTTTAGATAGGATAAGTTAGTTTCATCTTGAGTATAGCCTTTTTTTTTGTTCTTTTCATCTTTTATCTTTTTTCTATTTTGGTTTTTTATTTAGATTTTGAAATTATCTCTTTTTTTTTATTTTCTCTTTTTACTTTTGTTATATACTGTTTCTTTTATAGTAGTATACAGATATTATTATCTGACCCACTATTAATACGGGATTTGAAGAGAAATCCTATATTATTGGTGGTACTGATGTTGAAACTTCAATCTTCTAGAAGTATAGTGTAATAGGTTATATTTGGGCACTCTTAGAAGCAGCCAAATAAGGTTAGGTCTTATATAATAGGTGGTAAATTAGATAGTTTTTTATAAACTATGTACAGGATTATACCTAGTTAGGCTCTAGTGAGGCCATCAAAGAATAAAAAAAATATATAAAAAAATAAAAAAATAAAAAAAACATAACTATAGTACAATATTTATATCTATTATAATGTATAGTTTTATTATGAGTGTTTCTAGGCATCTCTCGCGGGAGATGTATCTCCTGCGAAATTGGCCAATAAAAATCATTCCACGTGATGATCGATGCCAAATTAGCGAATAGTTAATCGCCCTTGGTATAACATAACACGATCAGGAAAATTTCAAAACAAACATTCGCCTTTTCAATAATCGTTTATTTCTTGAACATTTACATAAGAAACTACCTTTCGAGTCTAACAAAAAAATTTTCCTTGACCAATTTTACTATATACATCACTAACACTAACCCTTACACAAACCCTAACCCTACCTTAAATGAATTTGGTTGTGGGAGATATATAACTTATATATATTCTGTGAGAGATGCCTATAATTTCCCTTTTATTATAGAATTTTGATAAATTTAGCAGGTTGCGATATTGCAGGTTAATATTTAAAAAAAAAATTAAAATGATAATTAGTTAGGGTTAGGGTCCGAACTAGTATTAATATTAGGTTAGAGGGTGCATATATATATGCAAAATTAAGCGCTAAAAACTTTTAATTAGAAGCCCAAGACTAGTTTACTTAATGAAATGTCAAGTTCTTTAAAATTTTTCGGTTTGTTACACAAGATCCTGTGATCTAATTGGCCAATCATATTAACTTGTGATATAGCAACCTGCGATATTTATCAACCTCCTAATTTTAATTTGTAAAAACTGATAGCGATTTGACTACTACGTATATAGTTAAAATTAGCCTTATTCTGCGTATAATTTAAAATTTTATAATTTTGGTTAGAATTGTCAAATTTGACTAGAAATATTCTTAATATGCTATATCAGATATACTGTAAATATGTGTATTAATATATGGGGTCTTTGCTAGGAAAACCACAGTTAGAGACTATTTAGATTTTGACAATAAAATTTGAAATTGCTAGCTATCTATTAATCCAATTTGAATAAACTTTTTTTTTATATTATAAAGCTATTTAGCTTTATAAAATAAAAAAAAGTTTATTCAAATTGGATTAATAGATAGCTAGCAATTTCAAATTTTATTGTCAAAATCTAAATAGTCTCTAACTGTGGTTTTCCTAGCAAAGACCCCATATATCAGATGTGTATATAGTATACAGGTATAATAATCCAAACTATTACTTTATTAGTATATAACATTTAAATATCGATATTATAAAAAAACAATTGTTAACGTTAAATAAAAAACATTCTGACCATCATTTTCATATGACTATAGCGATGATGGTCGCAAGTATGGTCACGCGATCAGGTGATAAAAACTTTTAGCGATAAATTTTTATACAATTGTCCGGAGCGTTACTTTGTCGGTTAAATTTTTTTTTAATTTTTTGCACGGACTATAATTTCTGACAAAAAATCTGGTGATTTTAGTTAAGGATCCAATTACAAAAAAAAAAAAAAATAATCATTTATTTAGTGCATTTAGTGCATTTAGTGGCATATAGGGAACTCTAATAAAGAAAGAGATGCCATATAAACACGAAATAACGCCCCCAGGGCGTCATGGTCCACATTAAGTTTAATTCGAGTCATAAATTTTTTTTTTTTTGTTAGATAACGCAAAAATCGAAAGATAGATGGAGCTTAACTGTTTCATTTGAACATAGCAAAAAAGAATTTTTTTTTAAACGAACTGAGTACGTAGTCACATATACTCCATTAAGTTTTTAAATGGCGATTACGTGATGATTTTGGTGGTGCCAAAGGGGTTGAATCGTATGACTATATATATTTTAAGTCCGATAGCGTTGTACCACACAGCAATAATAAAGTATTGTCGAAGTGACCAGCTTCGACTTTTTTGAAGCACGACTTTTTTAACTTGCGTCTTAATGCTCTTACATTTGTTTAAACGGTCCCTGTTATTATTTTTACTGGCACATTGCCTTTCTGTTGCTCGCTGGTGCCACTTTGGTAATTTTGTCGCCGATGCCTCCGTTGTTCTCGTAGTAAGTCTTGCTTTCTTGCTGCATTAGAATAACTTATATAAGAATACAAATTGTTAAAATGTTTTACCCGAAGTTTGATACAATTTGCATTTAAGTTTTTCCCATTACCATTCGTGTTACGAAAATATTCTTGTATATAGTTATATTTTTTAGCATTGCTTCCTTTATTGCAGGCTAAATATTCTCAAAGGTTCAATTAGTTAATAATCGTCTTTACAATTGAATTAAACACTTAGGCCACAAATGCAACATATCAAGATCGAATAGCCGCGTTTGGTCCACGTCTTACTGACGAAGGCCTTTTTGGATATCTTGTATCAATAGAGACAATTGAGGAGGACAACCAGAAAGGATGTAATAAACTTAAAAAAAAGTTGACTAATGATAGTCGTATAGCACTTGTTGAGCGCGGTCAGTGCTCCTTTATTGATAAAGTGCGAAACATGCAAGCCTCTGGGGCTATTGCCGTCGTAGTTGGAGATAACGAGCACAACGGTCTGATTACAATGTATGCCACTGGTGAGTCAATACGAATATGTATTTATCTTTTTTCTTTTCTAAATTCATTTTACTGCGATTATTAAATTTAATAAATTTATATTTCTTATGCTTTTATCTTTAATTTGTTATTAAATTTTAGGGGATACCTCTGACGTAAAAATTCCATCAGTATTTGTTGCCCAAACTGAATATAGAGACCTCAAATCTCTCTTAGTTGTGGCTAAAGAGCCTGTGGAAATTCAACTACTTAAAGATGATCTTTTACAGTGGTAGAGTCGAATCCATATTTTGTGATTTAGTATATACGATTTTAAATTAATATCTAATGTTAAATATAATACATTTTATAGGCCTTTATTAGATGTTATCATTGTAGTGATTCTGTCACCGACCGTGATGATGATTTTTATATATGTTCTTTGGCGCATTCGCCAGCGTCAAAGACGCAAACAAGATATCGCTCCTCAACAGGTTGTTGGAAATCTTCCAACAAAAATCTTTTATCGCTCAAAAAGACAAGAAAATGAACCACAAGAATGTGTCATTTGCTTAGAAGATTATGTTGATGAAGATGAGCTAAGAATTATGCCTTGCAAACATGAATATCACGTTAAATGTATCGATAGTTGGTTAACCACAAGACAAAGATTTGTAAGTATTAGAGTAATTACATCAAATTATTATAAGAATTATTATTATTATTATTATTTTTTTAATTGTTTACACTTAATTTATCATATATACTAGTGTCCTATCTGCAAACGTGATGTTTGCTTACCAACGGAAGAAACACCCCTTTTACCCGTTCCGTGATATCTCTTTTGGTATTGAATATTACCATTCCTTTGTACCATCGTCATGCATTTTCCACCTTTAACAAGGTTTTATTTAATGTATGAACTCGAGGTGACATTCATTTCTAACGAAAATAGATAGGTATATTTTCTAGGTAGAACTAGAAGGGATTTTGCTTGCTTACCTAGATTCTCTATGTCCCTGTTTGGCGATGTACAGTAGTTTTTTTTTTCTTTTCTTTTTTGCAAAAATTATACCCTTATTTTTCGCCGGACTAGTTTACCAGAAATGACGCTGACGTTTAATCGTTTGTTAGATTATGTACTCGTGCTATTTATATATAGACGCATTTGTATCCATTATTTGATCTAATACGTAACATATTACGTATATTTTTGTAATTAAAATTAAAATGTATTCTTTTTTACATTCTTATATTTTATGTCTATACTGTGTAATCTCTCCTATAGCGGATATATGCTTTAGAATCTTTGAGCTTCTACCTTTGTGTGGAAAGATATATGAGCTAAATATTGAAAAAAGGGACCAAATCAACAATTTTTCAAAATTTTTTTTTTTTTTAACTGATCCAAAATTAACACAGAAATATTTTATCATTTAAGGAATAAAAAACCGTATATCCTTTTAATGGTTATATTTTCTATGTTTTATACAAATTTTACAGTATTTTCCGCAAAACTTATTTTTTGTTAATTTGGTCCCTTTTCTCAACCTAACCTATATTATAACTCCATAATGCAGTAATGCAACAGATTAAAGACAAATTTGGCAGCGTAGTTATAATTTATGCATATTCAAATACTATGTCAATATACTTGTCAGAAAAACACAAAGTTTGGATTTTTAATTTTGATTTTGGACGATTTTATGTTTGGGATTGGAATTTGAGCGGGATTTTTGAATATTTGCAGTCTTGCTAACAGTATAACAGTATACTATATATTAAATCAATCTTTTTTTAGCATATATCTAAAAATGTATTTTATTAATTTAATTCTATAATTGAAAAATAATTATATTTAATAAATTACATGTATATGACCAGATTACATTTATAATTTTTTATACAATAAAAATTTTTTATTCTTTAATTAAAACTATCATTATTTTGTTATTAATACTATACCTATTATAGAATTTAAATAGAAAGTTTCCATCAAAATTGGCCCGGAATGCGCTTAGAATATTATACCCTGGTCATTATATCAAGATCGCAGGGTATAAATCAGTTATACCCGGGCACTATCGTGTTGCAACGATTTTGAAAGCAATTTATAACCGGGTACTATATATAAGTATGGGGTATCACGCCTTTATACCCGGGTACTAAAACGAACCAGGGAAATACCCCGGGTACACATGTCAGATAAATACGGTATTTGTATAAGCGGAAATTGGGATCTTTGCTACGAAAATGGCTTGCGAAAGCGACAAAATATCCTAGATTTAGTGTAAATTATTAATAATCTAGACCTCTAAGAGGAAATTTCATAGCAAAGTGCGATACTAGCATATTAACGAGGTGTTAACGAGGCTTTTTTGACGGAGTACGAAAAATTGGCAATTTTAGTACTCCGGCAAAAAACCTCGTTAGCCCCTCGTTTAATAGTGCTAATAAGAAACTAAATTAGCGCTTTGCTATGAAAATTTCCTATTAGGGGCCTAGTTTATTAATAATTTACACTAAATCTAGGATATTTTATCGCTTCAGATTTTTATGTATAAGCTCTACAAAAGCAAAAAAGGTTATTTAAATTGGATAAAACCTACAGATCCCGGGATATAACCATTACTTATACGTCCCGTGAATTAACCCAGGCTTTAAACACCCTTTTTTGCCTTTTTTGGGTCACCAGTGTCAACCATTACGCCTTTTCAGCCAATGAAAAATCACGATCAAAGTGTAACACTACACAAATAGCGGGCATGAGCGTTATTTTGAAAATCGCACCCCTAAAAATATCATGTTTAACGTGTATAGTTTAATTTATTAAAGCAAATTGACCCTAATACGGTTCAAAGATCAATCTGTATTCAAAACAACGCCCATGGGCATACGCGAAATAGCGCGCAGATGCCCGCTATTTCGAGAATTTACGGTATTTTCTTTTTGGCGAATTTCCAAAACAACCTTTTTTAAGGTACGTTATTACCGATGATGCTAAGAGAGATTTCTTGGAAAGATTATATTACTCGAATTTATCTTTGCATTCGTCGAGCCCTTTTAGCAGATGCTATCTATAGTGATGTTCGTGCGTTTTGCCTAGCTTCTCCCAACATTTTATTATATAGGGTGGGATGTGTTCAGGTTTTGTTTTCAGTGGTTCTTTCACAGCAGAATGCGACTTTAAGAATATTCATCACAACTTCCTGGTAGCGCGTCATCAGTGCTTCTCTTCAGATTAATCCAGACAATTTGTCACTAATAACAGCAGTTATTAGAGGATAAGGTTGAACCATTATTACAAATCGAAAGTTGAAAAAATAGATTAATTTGATTAGTTGACAACTAATCGATTAAACTTTTTAGTCAACCAACTAATCGATTAATTACAACAGGATCCCGAACAATACTACTGGGGTCATATTTGAAAAATAGCTAACAGTGATCAAAATTTTGCATTTGATTGGCTAAAAACTTTTATCCAATCAAATTGCAGAAAACCCGCTAATGGCTCAAATATAACCTCAGCTATAATTATTCTGGTCCTCTTGCAACTACAGTAATCGATTAAAGAATCGATTAAAAAATTAATGATTTCTGATCTCTTTCCAATTGATTAAATATTTTTTTTAGGCTTTTAGATTGCATATTCATCATTTTGTAATATATTTGACTGAACCTTTTTACAGAAATAGAGGTTGTAGATTCATTATTTTTGGATTTAGTAACTTTGTGGGAATATAATTTGTGCATTATTAAATTTTGGTTCTTTTTTAGCCAAATAAAATTTATTATTGCATTATGAGTAAAAAGAAATTTAAGAGTTGCACCAAAATATTCAATCTTATGATTGTAAATTTTTGGTCATTAGAAAAGTATTATATAAATATATATTATATAGAATATATATATATGTCTTTATTAGTTTTGTTCTATTGATAAAAATTACATTCTATTCTAAATTCTATTATTATTCTATTGTTCTATTGTTCTATTCATATTAATACCAATTATTATATAGTTGTCAATCTTTTATTCTATTGATAAAATTTTAAATTCTATTACTCTATTCTATTGCTCTATTGTTCTATTTATCTATTGCTTACAACACTGGTCTTTATATAATATAATACATCATCAGAAATAATGTTAAAGAAATCGAAAATAAGAAATCAATTTCTTGTAAATTTTGCAGGTCAAAAAAAGAGAAATTGATTATAATTAGTGATTTCCGATTTCTAATGCTAATTTTTTTTATTATTGTGCTTTGCAAAAAGATGTGACCTCTGCCAGATCACAATGTCGCGTGAAAATCGGAGACTATAGATTTTAAGAATCTTACCAATTTCAAATAAATATATCTCGGAAATTCTTCTGGATCATAATCAAAACAATAATGGGTCACAAAACGCTATAATTATTGCGGTTTGCAAAATTTACAGAATTTTGCAAGCCGCAATAAAAAAATTATTAAGTTGAAAAAAATAAAAATATAATATAATAAAATATATTTACTTCATATTATTTGAATTAAAATTTTTATATCTCCCACAGTTTGCTATAAATAAACTAACAATGCAATTTCTAAAGGATAATATAAACTGTCATTTTATTTATATATGTAGTTCAAATGTAATATAAAATGCCTATTTAATAATTGTATCAATACTGTCAATGTTAACAACGTTTAACATTAATATTATCATGCTATATATTTCTATGCATACCAGCTTGGCAGCTTCCAGTGTTTGCAAAATATGGACATGGACAATATGGACCATTTTTTTTATTGGACATAAGACATTTAGTCCAAATCAATGCATATGCTACAGTTCCGAAATATACGAAAAATTCCGTACATTTCAGCAAAGAAAGTTATGAAGTTCAAGCACTGGCAGCTTCACAAGATTGCAAATTATTATTTTCACATGTTATCTATCCATTTCTTAAGAACTAGGTAATTGCTACGGGCCAGTATACAACTAATACTTTTTATTATGTATTTGGCATATCAATATGTAATAATTCTAATTTTTTGTCTATTGTAACAATCGTAATAAAGATATACAATTCGTTATTACTAAAAAGCAAAAGGCATTTTAAAACTAATACTTAAAAAAACAAATCTATAAAGTTCGATAAATATATTAATAGATTATTCTATTATTATGTATTTTATAAAGTCTTCACTATATCAATGTCTAATCTGAAGCTTAAGAAAAATATAAATTATATAGTTGTCAACTGAAAAAAAATAATTAACCCAACTAATCGATTGACGATTTGTAACATTAGTATGAACATGCGATGCATCTAATATAATTTTATGTTATTCTGTCTTGCTTTCATAAGGCAGCTAAAAGGACTATGCTCCTTAAACTCATTATAAAAAATTTAGCATATTAAAGTCATTATAAACTTTTCTTAGGAAGATATTATTCATCACTTGATTACTTGCAAACACTTTTTATCATTTTAGACAAATATACCGAATAGTACTCGATCTTTTATTCTTGCACGACAATATTATTCATAGAGAGATGTTTTGCATTTTTTTTTTTATTTCATTAATACTCTAATAATTTACATCAAAAGCAACAGAGATTAAATTTTGGACTATCAAAGCTGATACATGGAAATCTAACATCTGTAGTTTTGGAATTATCCTTTGGGAAATTTCAAGTGAAGACCACTATTTCTCATATTCCAGGAAAATATCAAAGAACCTATAGAAGGTACACTGCATTTTATTTTTTAATTCTTGATTTTTTTTGAATTCTTTTTCAAGAAATTCTTAATTTATTATTTATACTAATGTAATTTAGCTGACACGGAGTGTACAGATACTAATGCTAGTGCTAATTGTCCGGAAATGAAAAATCAAAACTTTACACTTATTGGTTTGGTAGTAAATAAAAATGGTAAAATTGGGTGATAGTTAATGTGGAACTTATTAATATTTATAGTATTATGCGGTATGAATTAGAATAAAAAATTAGCGAAAATAAAGGATGCGTGTAATGATTGGTAACCCGGGTGGGTTAAACTTGGTGACCCGTATAATATCTACAGAATCATATCCAATGTTACCCGGACTAATTATCCTAACACTACGTATAAACTTATCAGTCAGCAAAATTAAGACATATATATTTAAAACCCGAGCATATTTTAATACTGCCACTCGAAATCAGTATTGCTCAATCAAAGCGAATCTTTAACTAATCTAGTCTTACATTTTCTTTGATAAATAAATTCTTTGTAATTAATCACAATGTAATGCATTGTTAGCTCATGAACTTGAATGTCAATTTAACTATTTCGAGATCAATGCGAATAATAAGAAATTTATTTAAGTATATACTTTGATCACTTTGATCGATAAACGATCATTGAACTTACAGACTAAATAAAGCATATCTTGAATATTTAGATTGATAAATGACCACTATATTAAAAAGATAAGATTTGATTAATAATTCGATTGATAAAGGCTGGTTGTATTTAGACTAAATCAAACAATGCAGATGAGCTTTATGCACCTACCATAATCACATAAGATACTCATAAGATGTCGCTGATTTTATGTACATATATTTCAAATACGTACTGTTACAATTCTTCAGGAGTTAAGTTCGGCACAGTGAAAACCTTAATTTGTACTTACACACATATATTTTTTAGAGGATCAATAGCAAGGATCTTTTTCAATGCAGAAATGGTTTCGAGGCAATATTATAAGTTACAAATGATTTTTAAACTGAAAACTGAATATAATTGTAAAATGGGTATAATGAGCTTTTTTATAACGAGCTTTTTTTTCTCAAATTTCTGTATAAAAGATTTTTATAATTTTTTTTTACCATAAGAATATCCAGAATTGACCGTATTGGCACCTAAAACTACAATTCTTATCAATTTAGTCAATAATTCACTGTGGAAACCTAAAAGTTTCTAGTAACAAAATATAATTTTTAATTTACTGCTGTGTTAACAGTGAAGTAAATATCAGTGCAAAAACCTCAGAGCAATAACATTTGTGTCTTGAAAAGTCAGATAAAGAAATCTTTGATAGTTGTCAAGAGCTGTTCAGCAGATTCACACGAAATCGATCGTGTTCAAAAGATACATAGAATAAAAATTTATTTAAAAAGTATAAACTCGTCATGATACCGAAATATAGGAAATTTTGGTGAACCATCTCTGAGGTCGATTCCAAAACCCTAAGAGTATGATAGAATAACCGAGTATAATCATGTTTATATATTTTTTTTTTCCAAATATAAATTAAATTATGCATTATTATATATTCAACCTATTTGAACTTTTCCAGATGCTTCAACGTCGGAATTTACCATGGGAAATTTCCAAAAACTTTGAGAATTTGGGTAATTCTTTGAGGGGGTAGGGCGTGTTAACTAAAGTTGGGT
Organism: Gigaspora rosea; assembly: GCA_003550325.1. Lineage (NCBI taxonomy): Eukaryota > Fungi > Glomeromycota > Glomeromycetes > Diversisporales > Gigasporaceae > Gigaspora > Gigaspora rosea. The sequence continues at coordinate 256,416 of QKWP01000503.1, read as the reverse complement.
CCCGAAAACTATTTTCTTGAATCAGGTTTCGGCTATAAGTTGCGAAACCCTAAATTGATACCAAAATCCCAAATCAATGCTGAAGTTCCGAAATCCCAAACTAATTTAATGCTGAAATCCCAAACTCTAAACCAATACCAAAATACTAAGATACATATTATGTGAGTTAGCATATATACAGTATACAGTTATTTATAAATTCTGGGACACTGCCGATGACCGAATTGATAAGTTTTTTGATATCAACCGATGTTAGCAACTTGTTATTCTAACTCAATAACTTATCTATTCAGTCATCAAGAAATTTTTTAGCTGTTCCAGGATTTATAAAAACAACTATAATTTGGTTGTACTTCGGCATCAATTTGGGATTTGGTATCAGTTTGGAGATTTGAGTTTTAGTTTTAGAGTTTAAAGTTTGGGATTTAGGTAAAAAATATCAGTTAATATTATAGCCTAAACCTAAAGAGTTTTCGGATGGTTTGAGTTTTGAGACTCATCTTTAGTGTTAACCTTCGACTGACGAGGATAGAATGTTTCAATGTTTATGTACGTATTGTACATGCATATAATAAAGATGAGTATCGTCAGATGTTGCACCTGCTCTAAGTAAGGTGAAATTGGCAGACATATGGGCTCGTCAATAGAAATCAAGCAGATTAACATTTCGAAAAAAATTAATGCCTTAACTTTCACCGTCCATATCTCGATGAATTTCGAAGCTATTTTCATACTTTAATAGTCAAAGAAAGCTTAGATCTTGAGTTTTCTTTTGAATATTAAATCATGAAAATTGCTTCGAAATTCATCAGGAAATGAGCGATGAAAGTTAAAGCATTAATTTTTTTCGAAATGTCAATCTGCTCGATTTCTCCCCACATCAATACACGATCAAATTTTGATCAAATTATAATTTCAGAGTAGGATCGATATAAATATTACTGCAAAATTTAGAATTTTTATTTTATTAATAGTAGTATCAAGAAAATAGTACGATCAACAAATAGATAACTATTAATAACTTAGAATAGGTAATATACATCTTTCTTTTCAACTATATATTAATTATCAATTAGAATAAAGGTTCATGACCAATGAAAAAATATTATGTACGTACATACTTTTTTAATATACTAAAATGTAAAAGTTGCAGTAAAAAAACCTCGCCAATATTTATTTAATATAAAAATTAGTTTAAATATTATATTTAATTTTCGTCATTCGAAAATATTTTGGAATAGCGAAAATATTTTAGACATCCTAAAATATATTCGGCACGCTAAAATAATTTTTGCTGCCTAAATTATTTTCGACATCCTAAATTATTTACGATTTAGTCTGCCTAAAAATAATTTAGCCATTTAAATTTATGTCAAAGGCAAAATAATTTAGACACCCATGTATACCTATGCCCGCGTCCCATTACCATCGACTTGTTTTACCGGATCTATTACCGGAAAATGAATAAATTCGACATTATCGTTATCTTGTCTAAGTAAAAACACTTATCACAGATAATTACTTACCAAAATAAGGATGTTCCATGGCTTCCTGGGGTGTCAGTCGTTCCTGTAATAAAACAAATAATAGTATCAATAAATTTTCGACAACTTAACTTTTAAAGTTATTTATAAAAGCAACCTGATGATCATATCGCAATAATTTGTCAAGAAAATCAATAGCTTCTTTGGAAACAAATTTTTGGTTTTCGCTGGTGATAAATTTATTCCATTGCTTCCGCGGATACCTAATCAAAAGATAAATGAAGTTAATTATAAATATATTAATAGTAAATAAGTTGCATGTGATTACAATACCTTCCCAAAATATCATCATATTGAGTATCCAATTCTATGTCATACTTATCAAGATATGCAAAAAGTTCATCTGTTCCAAGTACTCTAGCAATTTTTACTAATTGATCATAATTATCATGTCCGTGAAAAAAAGGCTCTTTGCGAAAAATCTAATGAAGTTAAATTAGATTAGAATAATATAACATATGAATAAAATTGATTAACATATACAACCTTACCATACTGGCAAACATGCAACCCAAACTCCACATATCAAGGGAATAATCATATTCTTGAAAATCGACTAATAATTCTGGTCCTTTAAAATACCTAGACGCAACTCGTACATTATATTCGGTTCCCGGGTGGTAGAATTCTGCTAAACCCCAATCTATAAGCCTCAACTAATATCCAATGAAATAAAATTAATGAATTACACATTGTTATATTTATAGCTATTGCTTATGCTGAAGTTTAGCTGAAGCTAAAAACTAATGTATATGATTTGTCGATTGGTGTCGATCAGTTAGTTTTATTAGTCAGTTTCAACTTCAGCTAAATTTTAGTATCAGCCATGATATCATTTATCGTCAAAAAGGAATCTAAGAAAGAAACTTTACCTTACGCTTTTCATGATCGATCATTACATTGTGTGGCTTCACGTCTCTATGCATGATACCTTTCGAATGACAATAATCTAATGCCTATGTAACAATTTAGAATGAACATAATGAGAGATTATAAACGTTTCCAACAATAAAACATAGAATGCAATTGTATACCTTCAAAAGTTCAAACATATAATAGCGAACATCATAATCAGTGAATTTAGGATACAACACTTTGAAGTCTGTGTTATTTACATATTCGAAAACAAGAGATGGCGTCTTGGACTAAAAGGAGAAAAATTCCATTAGTTTTCGAGTAATTTTTCTGTATATTCAAGTATTTCTCGTGGTTATCAATTGACAAGGATAATAATATCACAATCATAATTACGACTGATTCGTTAATTACCTGGGGATCTCTCACGACATCCAAAAGTGAAATGATGTTTGGTCCGCCGGCCAAATTTTGTAAAATCTTAATCTCTCGCTTGATCTTTTTCTTCTTTACCGGTTTTAGAACTTTAATCACACATTTTTCGTTGTTCATGATGTTGACCCCCTCAAACACTTCAGAATATTTACCACGACCAATTTTGCGTACTATTTCATAATTATCTTGTACACTAAAGATGAGAATTGCGAAAATCTTTCAATTAACGAAATATACGCATATATCCAAGTAGGCTGGTGTGGATCTCGTATGTATCTGAAGACTAATAAGTTCAATACGAAAGTCGAAATAAAGACACGTTACCCCCACGAAACCTGTAAATTATCTATGATGAATATGGTATTCAATTAACAGAAAAGTTAAACTTATGCCAGATCTTTCTAGTACAAGGAAGATATAACCACGACAAACAAGACACCTACCATAATCCCAATATTCTCGAGGCATACACTGATTGACATTTGCATACGCGCGGGCCACGCTAGTGTAAGACATTACTCGACTCGTAAAGCGTTTGGCTTAATGCACACGAAATTAAATCAGATGATACTATTTTGATCTTTGGCAAGTGTAAATGTTGCCGACTTTTATTAATTAACACTAAATTTTGCTAGTTTTAAAGCTATACGAAAAACTTAAGCAAAAAAGCGTTTTTTCTTTGGAGAACCTTTTTTTTTTGACTCATTAATTCGATATTGAACATGACGCAAGATCTCGGAATATTAAGGATCGGCATATCACGGGTGCATACTTAATGCTAACGCGTTTTCCATATTCGGGCAGATTTTTTACCGAACAGCGCGGACCATAATACCCTCCCATATCAAAGTACCCCCCTCAAAAAAATTATATGGTGGAATGTAAAATACCCGGATATAATATAAGAGACACCTATGCTATCAATTGATTTTTTTATATGAAAGAAATTGCCAAGTATAATACCCGGGTATTAACTTGGATTTTGGTATCCGGATACCAAAATCCAAGTTAATACCCGGATATTATACTTGGCAATTCATATAAAAAAATCAATTGATAGCATAGGTGTCCTTATTATATCCGGGGTATTTTACATTCCACCCAGGGTTGGCACAGACTGGTCAAGCTTGACCAGTTTGACCAATTTGGCCAGTTGGTCAAAGGGTTTAGTATTGGTCAAATTGGTCAAAGAATATTTAAATATCTGATATATCTGATATAGTATGTATATGCATATATATTTATACAGTATATATTTATTTGCACATAAGATTTATTTATTTAATAGACTAAACCATTTGACCAATTTGACTCAGTGATGGTAAATGACTTGCAAATTTTTCAAATGACCTTGAAATGACCGGTCATTAACGGTCATCTCAATTTTGGGTCATTTAGAAATGACTCGTGACCAAATGACCATGGTCATTTAGAAATGACCGAGGTCATTTGAGGGTCATTTAGTCCTTGAGCCACGGACCCTATTGTTTTCCGACAAGTTAGCCTTATTAGGTTAGGGTAGGACCCCGAACAATACATATAGAGGTTATATTGGCTTTAATATAAACTTTTTGTAAATTTTATCCACTTTTTATTAGAGCTAATTAACCTTATTTTATATATAAGCTTTAATATTCAAATAATTTTATCTATTTTAAAAAAATATTTTTCTAAAAAAATTTTTCAAAAAAAAATTTTTCTCCAAAAAAAATTTTTCTCCAAAAAAATTTTTCTCCAAAAAAAATTTTCCAAAAAAAATTTCTTTAAAAAAAACTTTTTTTTAAAAAAATTTTTTTTTTTCTTCAAAAAAATTTTTGGATTTTAAAAATTTTATTTATCAAACTCTTTTTGATGATTACTTGAACCAAATTTTCTCACTGAAGAAAAACAAAAAGTTTTTTGTTGGAGCATTGCCTATACTTAATGTATAGTAGGATACACAGAAATATGGTTTTTATAAGGTCAACTCTTACTCTGAGGACTTCTTTGTATATTTGGCATGCAAGCCAAAAGCGTCTTCTTACAAGATAACTGGCAGGAGGTAGTGCCCTTGTACAAGAAATTTTGGTGAAGAGCAAAGAGCTTCTTCGTCAATGAAGTATTCTGTGGTAAAACAGTGGGGAACAACAAAAAAATGAGTTTTATCTGGAATATACTCTCCTTTAAATTTGCTACAAGTATTGTCTTACTCCCCTTTGGACTTTTCGAAATTTTGCCAAAAAGTGGGAAACCCAGCTAGAACCATTTGGATGAATTCTATTTTACACATCCAGTTAAATTCAAATATAATCCGAATTGAATAAATTCGGATTTAATCCGTAAAAAAAGTATAGGTATGTGAAGAACTCAAATTACTTCATATAGAATAAAGTTATTTAACGCATTTGAGACAAGCTAAATACGCCTGCTTATTTCAGATGTGTATGTTATGCGTCATTTATTGATTCCTGTTATTCAGGGATTGACATATATTATTTACTGATTTTTTACTAATCAATTAATAACCCGAGTTATTGCTGGAATTTAATGTTTAATAATGCATCAATAAATTGTAGTAAAAATAAATAAATTAATAATTGAAGTTCGTTAAATAATATTCATATAATTACTTTCATGAATCGGTTTTTTTTTTCTTTATTGATATTATGGAGCTGCAAACATATAGTTTTCTGTCTCGTGAATCCTTCGATAGAATATATGACAACCAAAGAAAAATTAATCGAAGCTTAATGGGTATTAATCACTATAATGAATGTTTAAATTAAAAAATTCAAGCCTTTAGCACGATTAAAAGCTAAAATACTGGATTACTAATACTTTAAGATACTTTGTATCAGTATAACAGAAGAGCTTCATTTACTTAAATAAGATGAAAATAATTTGAGAATACAAGTTTGCCTAATAGAGAATTTTTATTACCGGTAAGTGATCTGTGCAGCACATCAGGTGACAGAACATGAAGGCAAACAAAAAAACTTGGAAAAAAATATTATTTTTGTTGTTATCGATATTAAATTTAATTTTTTGTTTAATAACGTTAATAGATTTTTTTTTTTAATGAAGTGATACCTTAAACTTTTAATAATAATTTAAAATTAGAGTAGGGAACAGGCCGGGCTAAACCCGGAAAATTACGGGCCGGGCCGGGCTCGGGCCTAATTTGGGCCCACATTTTGAGCCCGTTAATTTTTGGCTGGGCCTGTGTTAGGCCTGTTAAAAATATCGGGCCGGGCTCAGGCCCTGTAATCAGGCCCGGTTAGGCCCAATGGGCCTATAGTATTATTAGTCGACACATGATTTTCAAACTATGCTTGATTTGTAATAAACTTTGGACAACTTTTTTAACTTATGCTTTGATTAACGGTCAATCACTAAATGTATTGTCGCTATACAGTAATTATCGGTATGCAATTTTTTTTTAGTTTCTATAATTCTAGCTGCCATTTACAGGTCTCGTTTGTTAGTGTTTTTCCTTGGCGGTTTCAACCCATTTTTAATGCTCTTTTCTTTCATTTCTATTCTACCATATGTGTTGTTTGTTTAGTGCGATTATAGAGGCTTCCAACTTTTCAATTTTTGCTATCTAGCAAAGAGACTAGAAATATTTGTGCTGGTAAGTGCTTTAGATTTTGAAACCGGGAATAATTTGTAGAATGATTGTACAATAGCTACTGTAACGATTTAAGAATTAGGGTGCTCTACTAACGTGAAGCGTCTATCTCTAGTAAAAGGGGAACGTAGTGGAAACAACAGTCGTAGTGAAGCAAATTGGAGATTTTAGGTAAGATTATATTAGTTGGTTTTGTATTGGATTTATCATGACTTTAGAATAATTGACTGTAAAATTCAATTATAGATAATGTAAGCAACTTAGGTAGGTATATTAATTTTGTATTAGAGTTATCATTGCTTGTAGAATAATTAACTACAAAAATTCAATTATGGTTGGCAGACATGAATTAATCGAGATCGATAAGCATAAAGCGTTTACATATTATCTAAAGCCTGCTGAGACATGGAAATTAAATTCAAGTTCGACATTTCAAAATGCACTTAAATCTGGAATACTTATAGAAATAACGAATAATTCTTCATTTATGTAGTAAATAAAATTTGTTATTAACATTTCAAAAACGAATACGCCAGACCTTAAAATTGAAAATAATAAAATTTATTCATAATTTTTTCAAAAAAAAACACCCTGTCCTAAATGGGTTTCCAATATCACGAATGTGCCCTTTATACTTTAATAATTGAAAAAAAGTTCAAATACAAGTAACCTCATCGATTTATGAAGTAATTGTAGTGCAGTAGACCGATCAAATCATCGGGTTTGTATTCTAAAGTACTATAAAAACGTACAAATATTTTTTAATATATGAAAAATAGTGCATTAATCATTTGGAATATTACCATTAATAATAGTTTGTGTAAAAATAAGTGTAAAAGGTTAAATTTCAGCATAAAAAAATTTTTTTAAAAAAATATTATTTTATATACAGTACCATTCTTTAGTCTGTCCACCCATGTTCTTTTGCGCTCATCAGCCAATCTTGACTGCATATTAATGTTTCAACAGTTTCTGGAGACAGGTTTGACCGATAGTCATCAATAACTCTGCCAGCAATGCTAAATACCTAATAAATATAACACGAGTTAGCTTTTATTAAGCTATTCATTACTTAACTATATCTTTACTTACTGATTCTGAAGCTACAGATGTAATTGGGATTGCAAGAATATCTCTTGCCATTGACGCCACTGAAGGATATTTTAGCACATTTACTTTCCACCAAGCTAAAATATCAAATGATTCTGAAGAACGGGGATGGAGCGGATTTGCAAGATATTGCTCAAATTCATTTATTTTATTAGTATTATTTTGATCTGCAAGAAAATGGTCAAAGTCTTTCATTAAATCATCTTCCTGAGAAATAATAGAAAAATTATGTCTATCAGTAGCAACTGCATTTTGCAGATAAGTTGTTTTATAAATCGTCATGACACTATATGATAAAAAATGAGTAACATCAAGAGAAAACCTATAAATTAGTTTTTAATTTTCATTGTACATCATGACGGGCTGGATTTGCCAAATCTCCATATATGTACAAATGTGAAAATTAAAATTTAGATTTACAGGTTTTTTCTTGGCAGTACTCGAATAATTAATGAATTAGCAAAAGTATAATATTTATCTTTGGAAATAAAAATTTAAAACAACCTACTTCATTTTAATAAGATTCAGTTTGTCCTCTGCTTCATTGCATGACAAGTTCATTTTCTGCTTATACAAATGAGTTAAAAATGCCATTTTGTAGCGAGGATCTATCATCGATGCAATACAATATGTAATTTCCATATCTGACCAGTACTTATCAAACTTGGATTGCATTGGTACAACTATTTGACATATAAAAGAATCTGTGTTAGTAGCATTTCATTCAAGATTTATCTTAATTTTCACCAAATAAGGAAGAAAAATTTTGATGTCAAATAAGTACTTCCCGATATAACCATTGTTACTACATTAAAGGTAAAAAATTAATTATTAAATATATATTTTTTTTTTATATAGTAAAATATACAGTATTGTACTGACTAAATGACATGGGTCTAAAACAAGATATCTATTTAAAATACCAGATAGTAGAGGATTTCTATGCATACACATTCCTTTTTTATGGTATGCAACATGTAATTTGAAAAAAACTGCTTCAATTAAAGATGGGTTGATGCATATTCATGCATGCCTTAAAGACGGGTCAATACAGTTTCATGTATATGTATAAATGCGCATTTTTCCCATCTCTATTTACAATTAACGGAACTCCTGCAGTTTTTATCTGAGTATTTTATGTAAGAGATATACTGTAATAATAGTATGTTATTAGAAAATTATAATTACCTTCATAAAACGGCTTTAAAAAATCACAAATACTCTTGGCTTTTTTCCAGTCTTCATCGAAAGGCATAATTTGGCTAAAATTAGAATCCCGTAGTGATAGATGCTCAAAAACACTTTTATATGGAATTGTTGAAGATAACATGAGATAAACAGAATTCCAGTGGGTAGGCACATCGAGAGTTGGTCGCTGGCTAGATACAAGTTCAGAACAACATCCGACTACAGCATCCTCAAAATTTTGTTGTTGAAGTTGTGAACTACGGATCCATTTTACACATTCTCGGACTTTACTTGTAATATTTTTAACTATTTTAAGGCCATCCCCAACTATGAGATTCAGAATATAAGCAAAGCAACGTTGGTGTAGGAAAATTCCATCAGCAATGAGCATATTTTTTTCACAAAGCATAGATTCTATATTTTTAAGTGCGGCATCATTATTGGTTGCATTGTCTACTGTAATTGCTAAAGTTTTTGATACAACATTCCAATCACTAATACATTTAAAAAACATTTCGCTAATGGCAATTCCCGTATGTGGTGCAGGAACTAATTTAAATGCTATGACTAATTTTTGCATCTCCCAATTACTATCAATAAAATGGCATGTAATAGCCATATATCCAAGGGTTTGGTTCGATATCCATAAATCTGTCGTATAACTTAAATTTCCTGGTGCCTCTTGAATTAATAAACAAGCTTTTGATTTAAGATCTGTAACAATTTTTTGAGAATCTTCATGAACTGTTTTCCTACTTATCATTTTAAATTGTGGTTGTAAATTTTTAACAAAGGTTAAAAACCCTTCATGTTCGACTATGCTAAATGGATATGCATGCATAATGATTATATTAATCAAATCTCAACGACTTCTTTCTTGGAAAAATTTATAGGTTACAATGCCTGATGAAGAAAAATGTAATCTCTGTTGCGATTTGTCAGTTTTAAGATATTTGCTGCATTTTGTATTTTTCATATGGTGAATTAATGTACTGGTTCCTGTCTCACCGTCATGCTTTAAAAAATTCTTACAATGTGTACATTGAGCATAATTTACTATCAAATTATATTTAATAAATATTAATTACTTCATAGAATTAATAATTATACTATACAAAACATAAACTTTTACTTTTTTCGGGATCATCAGGTTTAGTAAAATGGCCTTCCTTAAAGACCCATGATTGTACATTGACTATTTTCCGTTTTTTATTATTGGTAGTAGTTTCAGAACTTTCATCAACCATAGCTTCAACATCATTGATTATTTCAGCACCTTCATTAATGGAGGTAATTTCGGCACTTTCATTAATGGCAGTTATTTCTGTACTTTCTTTTTCACTTTCATTAACAGGAGAATCAATACTTTCTAATATTATAATGGTCTCATAAGTTTAATTTAAAATATAAAAGATTATAAGCTCTTTAATTATTAATTGTCATACCATAATTCATTTTCTATTTCCCAAGTTTATTCAACAAGATCTTAGACGATATAGTCTAAGAAAAATTAGCAACGTGCACTAAAATTTCTTGCTTATTTAAATCTTATTTTTTTAATATACTATACATACTTACAAATATTCTCTTTTATACCAGACCTTCTATAACTTTAATAGCGCACTATTTAATAACAACTTGCAATGAAACCAGAACCTAAGTTGACTTTATCATAATATTGCCGTACATTACCTTGCATTATGTATTATGCATACTAACTATGTCTCAATTTTTTCGATCAATCTTATGAATGAATTATGCATTTTACTATTGCCCTCACGATAGAAATAATTGTCTTTACAATGAAAACAATTGTTTGTCTTCACAATGGAAATAATTGTCTTCACAATAGTTATATGCAAGCTTTATTGTATTTGTAAAATTCTTTGATTTACACTAGTTCAAAAATAGCTAACCTATATACCAATACCCATAATAAAATAAAGGTGCTGCAGATGGATCTGGTAATAACCAGAATTACTTTGTGAAATGAGCTCGGTGAAATAAACTATAAAATGAACTTGGTGAATAATTTTTGGTAAAATGCGGTAGCTATTAAGGAAAGTTTTTTATATACGTGTGGTGCAGGTGATCTAAAAACCTCAATCGCTTTATACGTATAAATAAACACATTGGAGATAAGCTAAATTCAGAAGCGGCTTATATTTCGACAGCATGCATAGAATACTTGCTATTATTCTTAAGGTTTTAAAATTCCCGCACCATACTAACACCGATCAACTCACTGACAATTACTTTATAAACCATATTTCACCGACAATTATCATCTACAGTTCATTTTATCAACAGTCTATTTTACTGAAGCTCATAGAGTCGGGTTAGAATTAAAGTCAGCGTAACTTATAAAAAAAAAACTTGCCAGTGAAATGAGCTTCGGCAAAATAGACTGCCGGTGAAATGCGGTGTATATGAAGTGATTGTTGGTAAAATAATACAATTCTTCACTATTTAGTGGCAATTAATGTAGCAGATTAAAATGAAAGCGGATTAAAATGAAATATGTATAGTATAAAAAAATTGGCAAACCATCAAAAAATAAAAATTTTTTGGGGCGCAGTTTTTAAGGTTAAGGTTAAAGGTTAGTTTTAGAGTATATTTATATTAAACAAGTATAAGTGGGTTTTAGAAGGTTAAATATTTCATTTTAATCTGATTTCATTATGATCTGTGACAATAATTAATGAACTTTTTTTTCTTTTTTTTTAAATAAACCTCATCTTTTTTACGTTAATGAAAGTATAAATAAGGTAAAGAAATTTTTTGCTTATAAAAATAAATAATAAATTTTTAGCAGAAAAACTGGAAATCTTTGGAATTTAAAAAGACAGTATAAAGACAATCCTTAAAGTCATTATTTTGTTAATGTAAGTACGACTTATCAATATGAAGGTTTTACTATCTTTTATGAACAAAAAGATGATAGTTTAACTTTGTGATTATAATAATTTTTTTAATGAACTTAAATACAATCAATTTGATATCTAAATTGTGACCTAGGCCATTCTTAAATCGGTAAAGAAGGGGTTAACTTTAATACGATGCTGGTGATGTAATTAATTAATATTGAATTAAGGGTTAGATAACGCAGTGTAATTACAACGAATAGTTAAAGATATTTTATTAGGTTAGGTTGTTAAAATTAATAAATAATGCATGTTAATTAAGAATTGACAAAATTTTTAATTGACGCAGAACATATATTATTCTAGCAACATTAATTATTTCAAACATGATTATCAAGGCAAATTGAATTATATTAATAATCCTTAGTAGTTCTAATGGTTGTATTTTATGGATCTTGAACAGCTTTAATATAAAAATATAATCCTTTCGCATAATAAAATAAAGGGTTATAATATCGATTAAAAGATTTGCCATCGAGAAATTTAGTGATTTCAAATGCATTACAAAATAAAAATAAATATTCTGGACAAAATACGTAGAATTCAATTTCATTTGTTTTAATAATCTGATAATTACTAAATTTTAAGTTAATTTTAAATCCGATTAAATAGAATTTGGAAACTATAAAAATTTGATTTCGATATACAACATAAATATTTATAAACTTTATTTTTAAATTAATTTATAAATTAATAGACTGGGCCTGGCTGGGCCTGAGTGGGCCTGAGCGGGCCTGAGCAGGCCGGGCCTAATTTTAAAATAAAGCCTGGCCCAGCCCACTATTCTGAAGGGGTTTTTTTCGGGCCGGGCTTGGGCCCAAAAATATTTTTTGGGTCTTGTTCTGGGCTCTACAAAGCCCGGCCCGACCCGGCCTATTCCCTACCCTATTTAAAATTTACTTTTCTTACTTAGTTTTTTGCAGTTATCATAACAACGTCTAGGATTACAAATCGGATAATCCTTATCTTTAATCCTATATATTACGGATCTATCTGTATAAAATTAATGAATCTGGATATCCGAATTTAATCTGAATTGTCAGATCAATCCGAATTAATCAGATACAGATCGAAGCACTAAACCCAGCTTACTCTTCCAAAAGATCAGCAGTGTTTACTCCTTCCTAATTAGGGGTCGTTTAAAGCAGAGTGCAGTCATATGATTTTGACTTTTTAATTAAAGTTAGGGTAAGGGTTAGTCGGTGGTTAGGGTTAGGGGTGGTATTATAGTAAAATTGCCTTCCCGACATTTTTTGTTAATTTCCCAAGGTAGGTTTTGATACTCGTTTCTTGTATTTTTGCATTTTTTCACTTTTTTTCTTCTTTGTTTCTTCGTCGGGCTGATCCGGGTTGATCAAAACAAACAAGTTGATTGGTACCATATCACGTGACTGCACCCTGCTTTAAACGACCCCCTAATTAGGAACTCGGCTACCTAATTGGAATCGACATTACGAGTGCATTTTGGTACTGCTTACAAAATAAACAATGAATGACGTGTTAGAGGTCAGAAGGGTATACGTTTTGAAATTTCTTTCTCGAACTTTCTATTAGGCAGATTTTTGTTTTCTTTTTTTGTTTACATATAGTACTATGATAGAGCGTTTCTCTATACAGCACTATATAATTTTTATAGTCTAGCACAGCCAATAATAGTGCCGCTATTTTTTTACTTTTCTTTTGCCTTTTTCTTCTTCCTTTTCTTTTTTATTAGTTGTAAATTTGGTTTGGGGAGTAACAAAAATCAGGTGATTTTTTAGGGGGGGAGGAGTAAAAAAAAGTTGAAATTATATATAAGAACCTGACTATATATATATTAAGAAAGAGGGAGGGGGTAGGCCTCTGATAAAAAATAATCAGGTGATTAATGACACTGCCCTTTTCGTTTAGGTAGTAGAGGTTTTTCCCTTTTTTTTATTTTTCCCTTTTATTTTCTATATATGTTTTTTTTTCATTAGTAGTATTCTTCTACTCAAGAAGCTAGGAGAAGAAGGTTTAAAAGAAGGCAATCATGATATGTAAGGTCATAGATGTCCTTCAGTGATATATTAATTAGTTTGCGCAGATACAGTTAGTATTGAGATAAAGTCTACTATAGCAGATCAACATAGGTACTTCTCGAAGTAACCGGGTTAGTCAATATTTGTAAATTAGATAAGAAATTTATTTCTGTAAAGCTGGCAAATAAGCAGTTAACCAAGCATCTAATAAAGTATTGGCATAATTGCTAAATTAAAAAAAAAAAAATTTCAAAAAAATTTTCTCTAAAAAAAATTTTATTTATTTATTTGGTTATCAAATTATTTAGCATTCACCAGTGGTGAAATTCACTAGTGATTATCCATCTATACTTAATTATATGTAACAAAACAAATAAAAATTAAATTTCTTTAATATTAGGGTAAGGATAAGAACTGGAATGGGGCAGGGGGTATAGTTTATACCAAAATTTTATAGAAGCGATTTTTTAAAAAATTCTTATTTTTGTTTCACAAAATTGTTTTGCATATTACACCTGATCCTTAATTCTAATTGGATTGGTAAAATTCACCACTAGTGAGCATTAAACTTATCCATCTAAAATTTATAATTTTATCCATTTTAAATAACATAATTTTAAAGGCTTTATCCACTTTTAAACATAACCTTTTGGCCAATAACCTCTTTTTAATATCATTTTAGTAAAAAAAATATCTTTTTTATCCAAAATTTCAATATAACCTTTATATATATTGTTCAGGGTCCTGTTTTAACTAATCAGAATTAGCAATTTTTGTCTAATCTAAGAAAATTTGGATTCATCTAAGTTTTTTCTAATATGAAGATAGATTTTTTTATATAATACAGTATAGGGTTTAAAATTTTACTATAATAATTATAAAATTTCAAATTATATACCACATAATTTTGTAAAATATAATTCTATAAAGTTTTATTAAAACATATTTTTGTTTTTTATATAAAATTTTATTGTACACTCCCCTGACAAAAATCATAATAATCACGACAATCTAACCTAATTTGTTGTGATCGTAGCTATATATAAAAACCATTTTTTTTTATATGTGAATCAGTCTTTGTGCAATAAGTAAAGTTGTTTGCCATAACGATTTGCACATGATATAAGAACTTTAGAAAATTTTATTAAGATTTTTTGAAAATATTTTGAAATTTTGACGTTTGTAAACAAAAAATAAAAAATAATAATTAAAATTATTATATCTCGACGCATTCTTGAACCCTTTAGAATTTTTTTATGAAAATTTAACCCTATATGCTTTAGAACCTAGCGAACAACTTTAATTAAGTTGATAATTAATGTTAACAATGCAGTTGTTTCAGGAATGTTGTATTTTAATAAATTTTCAATTTTAAAAAAATTCTATTTTTTGCATCTTAAAAGTTTATATAATAAAACATTGTAAAATTTATATTGAAATAATCTAATAAAATAAATAATATATAATATAATATAATATGTATATTGTAATTTAGAATCATATTTTTATAAATTTTACAATGTTTCATTATATAAAAATTTTAAGATACAAAAAATAGCATTTTTTTAAAATTGAAAATTTTATTAAAATATATTATTCCTGGAACAACTGTATTGTTAACACTAATTATCGACTTAATTAAAGTTGTTCACTAGATTCTAAAGTATATAGGGTTAAATTTTCATAAAAAAATTCTAAAGGGTTCAAGAATGCGTCGAGATATAATAATTTTAATTTTTATTTTTATTTTTTGTTTACATACGTCTAAAATATCAAAATATTTTCAAAAAATCTTAATAAAATTTTCTAAAATTCTTATATTATGTACAAATCATTATGGCAAACAACTTTACTTATTGCTCAAAGACTGATTCGCATAAAAAAAAATGGTTTTATATGTAGCTACGATCACAACAAATTAGGTTAGATCGTCATGATTATTACAAATCCCGTAACTTTTGTCAGGGGAGTGTACTATATAAATCATATGAAAATTGATCAAATTTTTACCCTACTTTTAATTATTAGCTAAAAGTAAGTTAAAAAATTGTTTTTTTAAAAACTGCTTTCAAATTCATCTTTATTTATTATACACTTCTTTACTATTAAAAATACTTAAATGCTTTAACAATTAGTAATAGTTCTTTCTTTACAGCTTTGTATAGTTTTTTTTAATATTTATTGCTTATTTATCTTATATAGAAGCCAAAAAAACTATTTTATTTGAATGTTTTACATAATAGCAGAAGTTTGTTTAACTATTTACTAAAAAAACTTCTAAAAATCAAATTGGTTAATATGAAGTGAAATTTAAATTCTTTGAAATAAACAATAAATAACATATAAAATATTTTGAAAAAAAGTTTGAAATGAAATTGTTTTTAAAATATTCTTTTTTTCTTTTTTTTAGCAATCCTGCTTTATTTATTAAGACTCAAGAATATTATATATATATTGTGTCTAATATCTAAATATTATCTAACCAAATAAAGATTTATTCAATACTTTTGTACTCAGATGCAATTTGCTATTCTGATTTTCATTTTTCTCAGAGTTCCTAACTTGCTAAAAACTTGTTTTTATGAGTTTACTAATAGTCTATCATATATTGTATCAAAATTGTTTTATATTTTTACAAACTGGCTCTGTTTAAAAGAACCAAGTCAGTTTCATATTTCTTCCTATCCATGCTCTTATATAGTTTTTAAAGAGCTTTTTCAATTTTATATCTGAATATGATTTTTCTTTCTTTTGCCTATTTTTTTACTAGTAGCCTTTATTGAGTATTTTTTTTTGTAGTTTTTGAACCATTTGGGATTATATTTTTTTATCTGGATCGATTTTGTTTTTTTCATTTTCTTTCTTTCTGGCATTTTTCTTCTTTTATTGGCCCTTTTATACCATAGTCTTTTTTTTCAATTTGTGACTAATTCATATCTATCATCAGGAAAATAAATAAGGCACAGATCTGCACAAATCTGTGACTCTGGAAAATTTTAACAAATTTTGCAATAACTTGTGATTCAGTGGTCCAAATTTAACATTTTGGTACCATTCAATTCATCTCGATGAGACGGATCGAATAGTACCAAAATAGTTGAATTCCAATCACTAGAACACAAGAAAATCCCATTTATAAATATCAAATGATTTTACCAACCATTGGTCCAAATTTAATGATTTTGGTACTATTTGATTTCTCTTGATAAGACGGTTCGATTGGTACTAAAAACTTCAAAATTGGATCACTGGTTAACAAGTTATTTGTAAAAAACGATTTGTGGCGCAGTTCTGCACAGAAATTTAAAATTTCTTTTTTAAATTTTTGCGCAGAACTGTGCTGCAAATCATTTTTTACGAATAACTTGTTAATCAGTGATCCAATTTTGACGTTTTTGTTACCATTCGAACTGTCTCATCAAGAGGAATCGAATGGTACCAAAATCATTAAATTTGGACTACAGGTTGGCAAAATCATTCAATATTTAGAAAACTCACATAAATGAGATTTTCTTGTGTTCTAGTAATTGGAATTCAACTATTTTGGTACTATTTGATCTGTCTCATCGAGATGAATCGAATGATACCAAAACGTTAAATTTGGACAACTGGATCACAAGTTATTGCAAAATTTGTTAAAATTTTTCAGAGTCGCAGATTTGTGCAGATCTGCGCTTTATTTATTTTCCGATGATAGTTCCATATCCATTTATAAAAACCTTGCTTGAAGCTATTGAATAGTGTACCCACTATCTTTTTTTTCTTTATGATATTTTGTATGAGATTTTCTAAGCTTTCTTTTCTTTTTATTAACGGGAGGCCCTCATTAATTCTTTTCTTTGCTTCAAGTTTTTCTTGCCAACTTGTACTAAAAACTTCTTTTATTGTTTCTTTAATTTCTTCTAGATTATTTGTGTTTTCAAAAGCCTCTTTTTGTATTGCTTTACTGACTTTTGCTTCTGTCCTATTCCAGAAGCATTGATATACTTGACAGGTTGCTAAATAATCTTGAGTTTCTTCTTCAGCTCTACAAGCAATACATGTGCTGGATTAGTGCTGGATTCATATAACTCTGGGTTCCTTTTGTTAAGTTTATTCATAGTTAATAAGGCTTTATTTAGATATTTAATTCAAAAATTCCACTCTTTATTTTTCTCAAAATCTGTACAATTACTTTTTTTAAACTTTCCTATATTTTCCAGGACCCCAAAATATACATAAATAGATCAGTATTAGTTTGCTTATTTTTGGTATTTTTTATGCAGATCTTTTTTATTTATAGTAATTTTTTTGCTTATTTTTGTTTTTTTGTAAATCTTATTATTTTTGGTAATTTTATAATTAATCCGACCTATCTATATATATTTTGGGGTCCTGTTTTTCTACACTTCTTTCCATATTATTTTATTTTTTCTCCCCTTTTTCATTCACTTCTTATTATTTCTCAGATTTGACTATTCTAGATCTACTATTGCTAAAGCTATTCTATTTACACTATTTTTAATTTCATTATAGTCTGGTGCAAAAAGATTTGTACCTCAAATAGCTCTAATTCAAATATTTTTTGTACAAATTAATTTTTGATTTTTTTAATTTAATATACTTATTAGGTTACCGGATTAATAAAAATAAAATTATTTTGCTTATTTTATTGATAAAATAAAAAAATTTATTAATAGTAACTTTTTTTAACAATATTTACTATATAATTTGCTATAGTAATATAGTAATTTATATATATGCGTATATAGTGAAAAAAGTCAAATTACTTCACTTTAAAGCTTAATTTTTTCGCAACTAGTGATTCAATTTTGCTCAAATTTTAACCATATCTTTATCATATGCACATTAATGCACTTGCATAGTACAAGCTCATAGAACTGCATATTGGTTGTGAAAATATTTAAAATATCTTTTTTTTAAAAAAAATTTTCAATTTTTTTTTGAATACAGCAAATTGTACATGCAAAATTATTAAAATAAAACAATGTTAAAACAATAAAATAATATGATAAGTTAGATTAAAACCTATTTTATTTGATATTAAAAAATTTTTAATAATTAATCAAAAATATAAAAACTTTTACTAAGAGTTAAAATTACGAAACTTTTTGAGATACAAATCTTTATGCACTGGACAATATCTATTTTCATATTTTTCATCTAAGTACTGCCTTCATAAATTTCTTCTATGGGTTTTTAAAATCTAACATTGAACCTTCTCTAGCTCCCTTCTTTGCTAAATGGTCTGCTATAACATTTTCTAATATATTACTATGTTCTTTAACCTTTTTAAACCACAGTTCCAAGTTCTTGTTCTTTTTGATTTCTGAATACTTAGCAGCATGCTTTTGTTCTTAATTTTTAGACATTTTCTTAATTTTTTATATTGCTGCTTTTTTTATTGCTTGAATAGCTGCTGCACTATCTGTTACTATAATAACCTTTGTGTTTTCTAGTACAGTCAAAGAGCAAATCCTATAGCATCTAATTTGGCTCTTGTTACAAAAGGCTAACTTGTGAAAGTACAATAAAAATTAGCTTTGGTTCACTTCTCTTTGAATCATCCTTTATCACTATTTAGCCACTGCCTATTTTGGCCTTCTTCTGATTACTTTCTGAATTAGTCCAAAAACTGTCTATAAAGAATGTTATTTCTTTTATAAAATATTTTTTTAGTCATAGTTTTTTTTTCTTTTATATATATATAATATTTTGGCAAAAAATTTTCTTGTGCAGTATTATATTATTTTTATAGTTTAGTACAGGCTTAAATAGTGCCATTATGTTTTATTTTCTTTTACTATTTTTTTTTGATATTTACTTTTTAATACTTTGGTTGTTTATTTACATAGTATAGTGTAATCGAAATGTTCGATTATGTGAATGGATTAGGTCTTTGTTAGAAGAAATTCAAGATGAAGATGGCTTTTATTAGATAGAAGACATGATAGTAGATCGTTAAGTTGTTCTTCTACAGAAGGATTTTAGGTTCTTTTTATAATTGTAGTTTTTCCTATCCTAAAACTATGTACAATGTATTCAAATACCAATAATGATGTTATGATACAATCTATGCATAATGAACGATACATAATGCTGATATGCATCATAGTCAAATAAACAGTATAACGGGGCAGTGACACAAATAAATAAATAATAAATAACTAATAAAGAATAAATAAAAATAAAGTAAACTAGTGGTGATCAAATGAAGGGTCACTACCGTTATGTGATCGTCGAATACATCATGAACACGTGACTATCACTATACAAAAGCACAAAAATATCTACTATATTGCAATAGATTTCTTTATTTTTTTATATTTTTCTTTTATTTTCTATTTTTGTTTGTTTTGTTCTAGAGGATTCTTCTATTTAAGAAGCTAGAAAAAGAAGATTTAAAAAGAAGGTAACCATAATAGATAGTAGACCCTGTATAATGAACTGTGTTTAAGTTTTAAGATAAAGCATAATAAACAGAAAGTTTATTTCTATTTTGGCAGATCATACACAGATACATAATACAACTGAGTAAACTATTTTTTAGTTATAGAACATCATAAAATATAGATAAAAGTCATTAGTATAATTACATTTATTAAATAATAAAGTGAAGGTATGATTGTTAAAAAAAATATATTAAGTAGATAGATAGTTATTAAGATATTCATCTTTAAAACTTAAAAAAAATTTATTAAAAGATTGCAATTGTTTTTAAATTCTAAGCAATAATATCTTGATCACTATCTATTTAAAATCAATAAAAATTTTTGATTAAGTTATTTCTAAATTTTGAATGATAATATCTTGATAACTACCTATTTATGAATTTTTTTTATTTCAATTATATAGGTTTATAGAATTAATATAAAAACTTTCATCAATTTTGAATAGAAGGTTATCTAGATATCATCACTCCAAGTTTGAAAAGAACTTAACTAAAATCTTTGTTTTGATCATTATCTAATTTTTTTTTAAACCTTGAATGAAGATATTTCAATAAATTGCTACCTAATATCAATGAAAATTTTTTATTTTAATTTTATAAATTCATAGAATTAAAATAAAAAAATTTTATTGATTTTAAATAGATGATTATTAAGCAATCATTCTCAAAGTTTGGAAAGAACTTAGCTGCAATTTTTATTTTAATAATCATCTAAATTTTTTTTTTGAATTTTAAACGAATATATCTCAATAACTACATATCCGACATCAATGAAAATTATTTTATTTAATTCATGGATCCATAGAATTAAATAAAAAAATTTCATTGATTTTTGATAGGTAGCTATCAAGAAATCAAGAAATCATCGCTCTAAATTTAGAAAGAACTTAATCGTGATTTTTTAATTAAGTCTTAAATGAGAATATCTCAATAACTATCTGCCTAACATTATGGTGGTTTGCAAAGGTGTGACCTCTGCAGATTATGATGTTATGTAAAATCATCCGATTCTAGTAGATTTTTCAATTTTTGGAGAATTTTAAAGATTTCGAATAAGCTATAGACGCTATTGATTGAAAATTATGATCAATAGGGAATTAAGATCTCAAAAATTTCCGCAATCATAATCATGAAATCAAGGGTCACATTTTTTGCAAACCGCCATAATAAAAATATTTTATTTTAATTCTATGAAATTATAGAATTAAAATAAAAAAAATTTTCATCGTTTTTGAATAAGTAGACATCGTGATACAGTATTATTGCTCAAAGACTTGGTCACGGTCTTTTGTTTTGATAATCGTCTAAAATTTTTTGAATTTTAATGATATCTTGATAACTACCTACCTAAAATTGATGAAAAAATTTTCTATTAATTCATAGAATTAAAATACAAAAAATATCATTGATTTTGAATAGAGATATCATCGCTCAAAGTTTGGGATAAACTTAACTACAGTTTTGATAATCGTCTAAATTTTTTAAGCTTTGGATGACGATATTTCGATAACCTATTCAAAATTGATGAAATTTTTTATTTTAATTCTATGGATTCATGTAATTAAGAAACAAGTTTCCAGTGATTTTTGATAGGTAGTTACTGAGATATCTTCGCTCAAAGTTTGGGAAGAACCTAACCGCAGTTTTTGTTTTGATAATCGCCTACGATGATATCCCGATAACTACAAATTCAAACTCGATGAAATTTTTTTTATTTTAATTTTATGGGTTCATACAATTAAGATAAAAATAATTTCATGATGTTTGTTAGGTAGTTACTGAGATATCTTTGCTCAAATTCTGAAATTTGGAAAAAATTACGGTATAATGTATCAAGGATCGTCGATTTCGTCCAATCAGAACGTGATAGTTCGAGTAGAATCTCACAATGACCTGGGACGATGATTTTTCTGCGTTCACGGAATTTTGCGTGATTTTTAGGATCCTTGCTCAACGTAATGCCGGCTGACATTTAATTTTGGCCGGAATTTACAACCATAATGCTGGCCGGTTTATGTAATTCTTGTCAGATCACAGAATTATCACGGTCTCGACCCCGTAAGTATTCCCTGATTATGATCGATTGTGAATACTGGAATAAGGGGTGGTTGTCCAATAACATAAATATCAATTTCAGGGGTGTTTCAGTGCAATTTTCGAGCGGGTAACAGTAACAATTCACTTGAAAAATGTCTTTAGCCGAGGAGGAAGAACTTCAAATTGAAAGCAAGTACATAAAAGAAAAAAAAATAGGAGAGGGAACTTATGCGAAGGTTTACAAAGGTATAAAAGTATTATATCGCGTTCACTTTTAAATTTTCAAAAAAGCAATATTGATTCTTTCAAACTTACCGAGTTTAGGGAAAGATCGTGAAACTGGACGTGCAGTCGCTATTAAAAAGATTAAACTCGTACAAACAGAAATAGGGTTTCAGGGTATAGAAATATCAGCAGTCAGGGAGGTAAAAGTTTTGCGAGAATTAAGGCATCCTAATATTATCGAGGTTTGTTTGTTACTTTATAGGAATATTATTATTTTCTCAACTATTATTAATATAATTTCATTGTAAACGCGTTCACAGTTAATTGACATATATTCACATCAGACAAATTTACAACTTGTGCTGGAATTTTTAGATTCTGATTTAGAAATGATTATAAAAGATAAGAGTCTCGTGTTTATATCAGCAGATATCAAAAGTTGGATGCTGATGACTTTGCGTGGGTTGCATCATTGTCATCGAACCTGGATCTTACATCGTGTAAGCTTAGTTAATATATTATACTTATTTAAATAAAATTCTGTATTCATTTTTGCATCTTAATGTTACATAAAATTAAGGATATGAAACCTAATAATTTACTTGTTGGCAGAGATGGACAGTTAAAAATTGCAGATTTTGGTTTGGCGAGAGATTTTGCAGAACCACGTATCAAAAATATGTCTCCACAAGTTGTTACTAGGTACTTCCTATTATATATGTGTATATATATATTTTTTTAAATAGAATTCGAACAAGTTCACAGATTTTAACAAATAAATTATTACTCAGATGGTATCGAGCACCAGAACTATTTTTTACACCAGCACAATATGGTTACGCAGTTGATATTTGGTCAGTGGGATGCATATTTGCAGAATTAATGTTACGAACGCCATATCTTCCAGGAGATACGGATCTCGGACAACTCGAATTGATATTTCAAGCGTTAGGAACACCCACAGAAGAGGATTGGCCGGTATGTTTATATCATGAATTTACACATAATTTTACATAATAATTCTAACAGTGTCATTGATATATATATTTTTAAGGGGTTTACTGAACTTTCAAAGTCAGTCCAATTCCAAAAGTATAATAGGACACCATTGAAAACGCTTTTTACGGCGGCAAAAAATGATGCAATAGATTTATTGGAAAAGATGTTAACATTTGATCCGAACAAAAGGATCACAGCACGCGAGGTAAGAAACAAAATATTTTACCACACATTTTTTTTATACAAACAACGAATCCAATATTCTATATTGTTTTAGGCTTTACTTCACCCCTATTTTCGTAATAAACCAAGGCCTACTGCACCTGCAAAATTACCGAAGCAAGAGCAAAAATTACAAAATTCTCAATGATGGCATACTCTTATAAGGATTGAAAATGAAGATGGGGCTTACATATTCTTTTGCTTAATAAGTAACATTCTATATTAATAAAATAAAGATAGATAATTAAAATTCAAAAGTTATTTTTAACCGAAAACAAATGACATTGCATTTAGCTTTTTTGCTTTTATTCATCACTATGAGGAGAAATTCCCCAAAGTTAGATTTTAATTCTTAATTTTTGGCATAATTATCAACATCTTGTTGGTGAGATTGTAAGTCCAATAATTTGTTAAACAAAATTTGATGAAAAATTTCGCCAAATTTAGGACTAGTTGCTAATAATAGTGCGTCCATCGTTTCAAAAGGGTGATTAATCCATTTTTTGACTGTTTCTAAATCTGTATTATTGACATCATTAGCAGTAGGATGTGGATTCGCGCCTGTAATCTATGTAGAATAAGTAAATTATGTTGGTTTTTGAATACAATATATGGTGACTTTGCCTTGAAAATCAAGTTATGGAACATATAATTTACTATGTCTCATAACTTGATTTTCAAGGCAAAGACCCCATATGTGAATCATGGTGCTTTAAAAGTATAGGAGCGCGAAAATTTTAATGTGTAGGGTGCTTTAATAAAGCATACGAATAACTATACGACACGTACAATAAATCCAATGTCTGTAATGCTAATAGTTAATTGAATGTTTTCAAGCAAACAAAGTTGAAAATTTGAATTCTCTGCGGTTTTCTGACAGATTTTTATGGAATTAGGTTTAACACCGTACTCATATTCTGAAAGTATGTTTGTGAGTTCTTGAGACACGAAAGTTGGAGTTGAATTTGGTGTTGACATTTTTGAAGCAAGAAATTGCAGTCGAATTATGAATTCGTGAAATACACGTTATTTTTTATTGATAGTACGATTCATTCAGTTTACTAAATATCGAAACTGATCCTGTCATCTGATAACCATGCATATCAATTTCGGGAGGTTCAACAGTAAACTGGCACGTCCTTGTGTCCATGCCTAAGCAAAACTACGTTAAAACATTATTTTTATTAATTATATATTTGAATAAAAATTCTATCTTAATTATTACAGCTTCCATTAATGATTGTGTATAAGCAGTTGTATTTTTTCAAATGGGTCAGGGTTGGGCAAGCTATATATCCGGTGAATTTTTACTGGACATTGGACATTTCCAATTTGTCCTATGCAATGTCTAATGTCCTATAAGGCACAGCTTTAGTTGGCATAGGACAATGTCCATTACTTTTGCATAGGACAATTCGGACAGTTTTCCAATGTCCAATATGTTTAAATACTAATTTTAAAATCTCCTAGCGTTAGTACATATGTTTGAAGATGTACTTGTGCAATATAAACCTATTGTGCCTATTATTTTGTGCAACAAATCATTCGAGAATTTTAATATATTTTATTATTTTTTATTGATGGCTAATAATTTGAGTATAAATAAAGTTAAATTAAAGTAAGAAAGTAATGCAATTATTTTATTGACGCAATAGTATAAAATCTCATATGAATATAAAGAACCAAATTTATACTAACATTGAAATCCTCATAAAACAGTGCAATCAGGTTTCTTACATGAACGTGAGCTTAAGCTCATGAAAATTATCAGAATTAAACGTGAGGCGATCAACCAGGGACGGTAAATTGAAAATCGATGCTGGATCTTTTTTTTTTTTTTACAATACTTAAAAATTGACCAATCAGGTTGTCCGAATCCAACCCTGGTCCAATCCTATGTCAGACAATGGAAATCGGACAGATTTCCATTGTCCGAATTCCATTCATGCCAACCCTGAATGGGGTTGAATCAATAGAAATCAAGCAAATCGAAAATTTTTCAAAATTAGCATAATAAATTTGCACCTATTATATTTTTATAGATTTTTCTCAATTTTTCATCTAGAATCAGTATTTAGGGTTAGGGTTAAATGTTTGGAAGGGTTTTTAGGGACGTAGAGCATTTTTACTTAGAGCACTAGGTGACAAAACACCATAGGTGCGTTTTAGTAAAAGTCCTTTACATCGTACTGCGCAAAGATTGTAGATCGGATAGCATTCCTAGACAATTTTTTGATCTTCCGATATAGCTGATTGGATCGGATTAGAGCGGATCAGATCTGATATTGTTAATCAAGTGTAACACAAAAACGGTAAGGTTTACACTCGTTTCTTGTATTTCTCGCATTTTTTACTTTTTTTTTGCTTCGTCGGGATGATCCGTGTAAACAAAAGATCTCATGATGGACCTGGCTTTAAGCGATGATTTTACCGATTTGCTGGATTTCTGTTGACTCACCCCCAAATTTTGTTTATACCCACATTTAAAATATAAATAATTTATCCTCTGCCAAATCACTGCCAATCACGTAACATACTTGTAATTCGTTGGTAATATATTATGTTCTCAAAAACAAACAGCGCTTGCATGCCGGTACTCTGTACAGTTTGTGTTGCTTCGTGAGCAACACCTACAAAGTTCGCTTCGCTCACGAGGTTCTAATAATGATCATCGGTAATACAAATCACAGATCACATGATTATAAAGCGGACGGATGTTTTTGTCGATCGGTAAAATGTGATTGGTTTATTATCACGTGCGAGGACGGAAGAAAGATTACATTTTACATAGAAATAGAAACCCTACGCTTCGCTCCGGATTAATAAATAAAGGTCTTTAATTTACAAATCATTTACAAAAATATATATAATATACACGTATTAATATATATAACAATATGCATCTTCCTTTTTATTATCAGCGCATAGTGAGCATTGCCTGATCGCATGATATCGAGAGGACTGACTCACGGGAACAGGCATATCCATGTCAAATCAATTGACGGGACAAAGCCATACCAGTTGCTCGGGGTGCCAAAAAGTAAAAAAAACTCTTCCTCCCAATTTGACAAAGAAAGTGACTGCCCAATTTTTATCAACAGCACACATAATCGTCCCAATGAACATCACAATACTTTTTTAAATGCCAACTTCTTGGTTTTTTCCATTTGCGTTGTTTAACACCATGCATTTTTGTAATATAATAATAATACCTTTCATCACTAAAATATTTTACAAGGTCTGGTAAACCGTCCGTACTATGCACTGATAAAAGTTTAAGTTCTAATGGCACCACTTGTAATGAAGGTGATGATAATGTTGAAATTGATGGTGAATTTGAAGACTCTCCTGCTTGACCTATCAATACGGATGTTTGCGGATTGGATGTATTTGGAGAATTGTTATAGTTTATAAGTGATGTCCTAGGTGAATTCACCAACTCACGAACTTCTTGCACAATACCATTTTCAGATATGAATGAAGTTGAAATCGGTAATGATGCTGATCTGTATGCAAAGTTAATATCTTTTTTCTGTATAGGAGATGGGTCGGATGATACTGAATTCGATCGAGGTTTTATGTGCGCGGACAACGATGTGGATGTAAGAGTGGATCGTGTGCGTCGTATATGTTGTATTGATTCGGTTTGCAAAAGTTCACGACATGACCTACATATGCAACTAGTCTCGTGAGCATTTGTGAAATATTCCATTGGCGTTAATTTTTCCTGTTATTATATATATAAAGGAAGCTTATTGTTATCATTTCTTCTTAAAAGTCTCATAAATGTTAAATCTGAGTGGCGCATACCTTATCAACGCGTTTTACAACTATCTGTAAAAAAAAAAAAAAAAAATCATTTAATTTATATTTTAATATCAAATCTCGATATACCAAGGATATCATGAAAATTACCTTCTTCCCATCTTCTATTCTCTTAACCGTTATGGTTTCTGAATATTTACCAGTTCCGCAAATCACCTTTTCTTTCTTGCCTCTTTTCAATTTCTTAAATACATTAGAAACCTTTTTTAAAAATCCCCACTTTGTTGTCCTTTTTTCCAATCCATCATCATGTTTCGTATATTTGACAATAGTATAAGTATTTCCTTTAGAAAGTTGGTTCAACTTATCAACTAAAGATTTTCCGCAGCATTCGACAGCACAAGATGAATCTTTAAGTTCAATTGGACCTACGGAATGACGGTGAGCGTGTCGTTTTCGGAAATTTGATGTAGGTTTTTCATGATAATGGATTCTGTTATCGTCATTCTCGTTTATTCGTGACGTTTGAAAAGAAGTAGATTCCATATTTTCATCGATATCATTTCCTGGAATATGATATACGCTGAGTGGGGAATTTAGCATATGAAATGAGCGAGATGGTGAACCAGGGGATCTGGCAGTAAGTCTTGATGAGAGAGAATTTGTTGACTGAGATTTGTAGAGTTGTATTACTGACGATGAAGGTGATTCTTGTCGTGGCGTATCTGAGCGGTTTGAGTTGAGAATCGCCATTGATTGCATACAGATTTAAGTTCTATTGTATTTTTTTTTTTTTGATAGGGTTTTGTTATCAAAAAAAAAAAAGTTGGCGAAGGTGTTGACAAATTTTTTAGGGCAGGAGGAGGAGAGAGGAGCACAAACCAAAGCGTTTATTTGTGGATTGTATTGGTTTTTATAAATTTCTAATTGTCAACGGTTATGGAAATTGAACAATGACAAAGATTGACGGTAACCCTTAACTGTGCATACGTAATTTACCCGCATATCAATTGGACGAATGGTTTAATTTATGATTCAAAAGTGTGCTTTCATTAATCTTGTAATCTGTCCCATTTTACATACTTGGGAAAACTCAATAATCGATTTTATTTTTATCTCACCAAAGAAATTTTTCAATCAACTTATTTATACAACGGGATGAAAGAAATATTTACAGAAGTGCTTGATTTGGAAACGAGCTGAAACTTTATTTCTAATATAGAATGATTAGAATTTTCGATTCAGCATAACGATAAATGCGCATATATAACTGTGCAACTATTTTCCGATCTCCGTCGTTGTACATATGTATTGATCACTTGATTCTTAACTTATCATTGTTTGAGTGTTCGTATGTATGATGCGACAATGCCAAAATGAGTCTCACAAATTGAGTATTTTTTTTTCTCTCAAGATTTTCTAGAAGGCGCACTTACCCTATCTGTAGTCATAGAAATTTTTGACCAGCCAAAAAAGTACTAGAACCAGTATTATACCGAATATTCGGAATTCGGTGCATATAGTGCTGCAAATCACATCGAATAATTCGGGGTTTATTAAATTCGATTTTTAGGGTAGGGGGTACGTAGATCATTTATCATATGATTTTTGTGGTATCGATTTTTTCTTTTTAAAGTTTAGTAAAATTTAAAATATTAAATAAAGTCATAGAGCAGGTTTTTGTGATTCTAAAAATAGTAAAATTATTAAAATTGGGTTGAATATTCATCAAGTTATAAAGATTTAAACTTTAGGTGCCGAAAGTTGTTTACAAAAATCATATGATGATCATATGATATCGACCAATCAAAATCAATATTTTTGTGTAACTCGGGGAAATTTGAGCCAACTCGGGGAAACTTGATGATACGATATATAGAAGTATAATTTTTTTAAATATATACTACTGTATATTGGAATTTTACTATTATAAAACGTTATTCTATATATTATATAAAATTGAATTTTAACATCTGGTTAAAGTTATAAATTTTAACCACCCTTTATTTTTATAGAAGTTTTTTATATAAAAAATTATTCTTTAAAGATTAGGGTTAGGGTAAGGGTATAGGTATATTAAGTTAGAGAATAGATTGATTATTTATATGCAAAATTAGATGCCAAAAACTTTTATTTAATAGCCCAAAGCTAGTTTTTGTAATAAAATTTTGCGATATTGATAATTTTTTTATTTTTTTCTAAATTTTCTTTATTTTGTTACACAAGATCCTGCGACCTGATTGGTAAATTATAGAGTGGTTACATCACCAGGGGGCAAATT
This sequence comes from Gigaspora rosea, assembly GCA_003550325.1. NCBI lineage: Eukaryota > Fungi > Glomeromycota > Glomeromycetes > Diversisporales > Gigasporaceae > Gigaspora > Gigaspora rosea. The sequence goes on along the minus strand of QKWP01000503.1, from coordinate 226,770 downwards.
AGCAACACTCTATAAAATTATAGTCAAATTTGGGAGTTGTCTAAAGCCATGTACCTACATGACATTTTTGTGTAAATTAACCAAACAGAATCGCGAAATTTTGTTTACACAGATCAGCCCAAAGAAGTCAAAAAACAAAAAAAACGCAAGAACATAAAAACGGCATTCTAAACCTATCTTGGGCCATTAATAAAAAATATCAGAAAGGTAATTTTACCTATATAGATTTCAACCCTAACCCCGACCCTAATACTAAACAGTCTCTGATATGAATTTTAACTAAAATTTCAAAAAATCACATGAATACATAGCTTTAGCCATTCCCCAAATTTGGTTGCAACTATAAAAAGTTTTATTAGTAGCACATTTTCAATTTCTATATAAATTTCATTGTACTATGAAAATTATATAATAAATGATCTATGTACTCCCTATCTTTAAATTCGATAAAACCAGTTTTATTAAATTCGCATATCAATCGGGTTGAACTGGTTTTAAATTCGAATGCAAAATATCAGTTCCAACTTCTATATAAGAGAACCAATTGTTTTCAAGATGTCAGATACTGGGAAATAATTTAATATTTCGGGATTATGATTTGTAATAATACAATTTATATTTGCCTGATGCACAGCATTTACAAAGTGAACTTGGATTTTTTCCCTATAAAAAATGCTAAACTTCACAGTTGCTTTACATGTGCGTTAAACTCATTATAAAAATTGTAAAAAATAAATGCAGTATATGTAAATTGTAATCTAATCCTTCCCATCTAATTTAGTGTTTACTTCGATAATTAACCCAACAAATGAATTTGAAAAAGAATGATGTATCAATAAAACCACTATTGGTATTATTAAAACTCTACATCAACTTTCTCTTTTTTACCAGATTTTTTTTCTTTGGTTTCCTTGGGGTTTTGAAACAATTAGAAAAAATTTAATCAGACACGGTGGTAGAGAAACGGAGTGTGATGGTAAAGAAAAATGACCAGCTTCCATCAATTCCTTATACAAGTTATCTTCTGCGGACTATCACTTAATTTTTATGTATTAATTAATATAAAATTTATGTAAAAATTATTTAAAAATAATTTTATAAAAAAAACTTATGTAAATGTTATTTACTTATGAATGTTATTTATTTATGAATTTTATGTATAATAATTAAGTAACTTTTATATGCTATAAATATCTAAATATGGCTTAATACTGTTCTGAGTTCAGGATTTGCAGGTTGTCCTTTATGATAATCTGTAAAAACGAAACACAATGAATAGGAAGCTAAAGAGAAATGAAACAATAACTACAAGAACAAAAATTTTTTCCAACTTTATAATGATAAATTGATACTAGAAGCTTGAGAAAGGATCTTATTCCCATTTCTGAAAATTTGCTATCTACATTATGAGATAGAGGATCTTTGCGAAAAATGCAAATAGACTCACCAGCATGCCATAACCTAGCAAATTGGATCCATAATCCAAGATGTAAAATGCCAATTACTTGAATTTTAGATGCTTTTTGATTATCATAATCTACAGCCCTTATTAGATCAGCATTAGTGCTCCTAGGTCCGGTCCGGGTCCGGTCCGGGATCAAACCAGACTCAGACTCTAAATTTTACTAATTTCAGACTTCAGACCAGACTCAGACTCAACTATGAGTCCGGTCTGGGTCTGGTCCGAAGTCTGCAGACTGGTCTGAGTCCAAATATATTTATATGTATTTTTTGGCGCTGAACAAGCTTACTTAGTGCATTTTGTTAGAATATATTAGAAAAATTTTATGAATCATAAGATTTTATAGAATTTATTAATAAAATTTTATAAAATCTTATAATTCACAAATATATATTAATTAATTCTAACAAAATGCACTAAGTAAACTTGTTCAGCACCTAAACATGCATCAAAACGGCTGTTTTGTTTTTATTTTACTTGTAATTTAGAGATTTGATGCACAATTTTGGATTTTTGATCAAAAAAGACAAATTTTAACATCTTATCTCCAAATTTCAAGTAAAATAAAAACAACCCTGCCGATTTAATGTATTTTTAGGTGCTGAACAAGTTTACTTAGTGCATTTTGTTAGAATTAATTAGTAAAAATTTGTGAATCATAAGATTTTATAGAATTTTATTAATAAAATTCTATAAAATCTTATGATCCATAAAATTTTACTAATTTATTCTAACAAAATGCACTAAGTAAACTTGTTTAGCGCCAAAAAATACATATAAATATATTCGGGCTCAGACCAGTCTGCAGACTTCGGACCAGACCCAGACCAGACTCAGACTTGACTAAAAAGTCTGAATATAAAAGTCTGAGTCCGGTCCGAAAATCAGACCAGACTCAGACTTGACTAAAGTCTGGTTCGAGTCCGGTCTGTAGGAGCAAATCAGTATACATGTCTCGAAGAGTCTTCAGCATCTTGAATGTCTCGAAAAGATACTTCTGGTCTGAAGCACCTAAATAGGATCTTGCCTCTTCGATGGCTCCAATTTCAAAAAGTTTGTCAACAGTATATATTATCCCGTCAATTTTACGACCGATGAGCTTTCTTGTACGTGTATTTGCTTTTCAACCACAGTTCTTTCTGTTTGCACTACTCAGTGATAAAGCATCGGTTCTTTGAGCAGTGATAAATAAATCAGATTTAAGTTATGATAATTTACTATCAAATGATTAAACCTTTTAATATCGGTGCTTAGTTGGATGTCCCTAAAACAAAAATCAATGCACGTTCCAAAAAGCGTGATAGTGAACCAATCTTCATATTGGCTACTAATTAATGGAGCATCCACATTTTCATACAGGTTGCAAAGTGTTCGTAACGCCATTTGGGTCCATTCTTGTTCGTAATGTTTATTAACATCATATTCCTCCTTCTCTTTAAGGTATGGCTCCATTACTACAGCACGTAACTCCTTTAAGCTTTTTTTTTGTACTTCGTTCTCTTTTGCAATCTCATGTGAAATCGGTGGAATCCCTATTGGATCTTTTGTTAATTCTTTCCACTCCTCCTCGTCAAATAACGGTTTGATATCCTCATCGTCAAAGACAACAATGTATGAATGGGCATGACTTATAATAATAGTATGTCAGTGTCATGAATGAAAAGATATAAATTTCAAGAAACTTACTGTTCATAGTCCATGTTTTTGGCAAATTCGAAGAGAACGTCCTCTACTATTGCAACCACAACTTCGAAATGTCTGGGATAGCCTTATAAGCCATGCGAAAAGCAACCTTATTGACTTTTGGAGGAGTATCAACTTCTTCACCCCTATCATCTACGTCATTTTCCTTATCCGTATCAGGTTCATCTTCAGACAATACAATTTTTGTTCTGCAGTATGGACAAAATATGATTGATTCAAAGTTATTAATCTAAAGAATAGAAAAAAATTAAATATTTTTATCTATTGCAATAACAAAATTTAATTTATTATTGTATTTACTTCCACGCCACAATTTAGGCAATAAGGAAATTCATCTCGTTTATACTCCATTTTAGGATCAATCTACAAAAAGTGAAGGCGAGATGGGAATATATATCCCTTATCCCTAAATTATCTACTATCATAGTTGAACAATTTACTTTAAAATATAAATGCTATACCTCACACTCCTCATCGTCCATTTCATTTTCCAATTTTTGCAAAAAAGATCGAACTGTTTTTTTTCAGCGGGTCTTTGAAAAAAATTGTTGATTTCTTCACTCAAGTCCTACAAAAATGCAAAATAATAAGAATGACATTAAAAACATTAAAATGACATTGGCAGTAACACATATTTACATAGTTATTTATGTATCTGGCATTCTTCCGATTCTCAACATCATCCTCCGTTGCGCTTTGAAATATGTTTTGAGTTTTGCCAGTTTTTATTTTCCTTTTCTAAAATAGAATATTGTATAATGTGCATATAAATAATTTTCTGACAATAAGATGGTTTTTATACCTACTATTGCGTCTTTTTGTATTATTTCAAACAGGGTATCCCCAATAATTTTCAGATATTCCGTTTTCTAATAAGAGATTTGAAAATAAGCTTGTTAGTTTGCATTAAGAAGCCACTGCTAGACACAATAAAAAAAAACTATAAAATCATACAATTATCATATTATTGAAACTGTGAATGCGCTGTACAACACCAGATTCAATGCTTTCGATTATTGTAACATCAGCTAGGTTTTGAGTGTATTGACTAAAGACTTGCTGTGCTGTCACTGTTGGATCACTTGCGTATACCAATCCTGTAAATTTTTTAATGTCATTCGACCACTTCAAGGAAGTTACAGAGAAAAGCCTGTTGATTCCAGTGTGTAATCTTGCGTCCAGTACAAACTTGTCAAGCTTATTCATCTACGTTGAACAAAAATAAAGCTTGATTAATTCCAGTAATCTGCAGATATTCGCTACCATTACACTTATCCGAGTACAAGTTATTCAGCCACATTATGTATGTTGAGACACATAATGTTCGCAGGCAATCCTTCATATGACAACTAGGCGCTCTTTGTGTTGAACAATTATTAAGCATGGTTGCGGACCTCAAGCAACACAGGCGAACACCCCCCAAATGTGAACTCTTTCCGCAGTCTCTTCTCTTACGCGTGTGTTGAACACGGAAGATTTGCATGTAAACCCTGGGGCGTTAGCAACCAGCATCCATTCTGTCCGACAAAGCAGGCCACCTTTCGTGTTGAACTACCAGGTAGGGCTTTGTGGCCCCTATGCAACAAAAAGAGGCGCGTATATGTTGTAAACAGAATTATATTAAATACTTAACTTTGGATGAGACCGAAAAAATTTTTGAAATACTTTTTATTTATTGCATAATTACTCAAAAATGAAAATCTGGACACGTCAGTAGGGATGTATGTATAATAACCGTATAATTCAGTAATTGGTATAGCAGATAGTATAACATATAATTGGTATATTTTTGTGTAACAAGGTTAGCCAATAGAAATCAAATTGAAATTTTCATAGAAATAAACTATCACGTGGCAAATTTTTATGCGCTTGCTAGGTATTATATAAGGTTATTATACGGTAATTAAACAGTATAATAACCTGGTATTTATACAAAAATTTATTATACCATATAATTGCCAACCCTACGCATCAGGGACGTCAATAAATAATGAAATTCAGTAGTGTTAAGCCGTATGGTTTCACTAACAGCTAACTATTGGTCTGCATTCGGAATATTTCGGGTATTTAGCCCGATCTTTTCAGAATTTACCAGATTTTTATAATAATTAGCAATCACATTACATCGGCTGCCTTAGCCGGCTTAATCACTATGTGCATATTTGTACATAGCACATGATTAACTTTAATATTTAATATTGTGCAAAATCTATTATTAGGATTTAGAATTTTTGAATAACGAAGAAAAACAACTCACTTCATAAACCGAAGGGCCATATATGACTGGTGCTTGATAAGTAGTACTCCCTCAGTAGGTCTTGAACTCTGGAATACAGTGGGTCACTATTAAGGCTAATTTATATAGTGATTTACTCAAAGTGTTAATATGATTTTTGTCATTAATTATGTTTGCTAGTTTTAATTTCTATAGGGCTATTTGAAATTGAAACATAGTATATATCTATTTATATAAATTTTGAGATAGACACATTCAAACTATTTCCCATCTTGTAGTTCAGTAAACTAAACCATGGGAAGCCTGTGTGATCTTCCTTTCCTTGCTACGCAAACAATAGCAGCCAACGATCGCACCCTCAAAGCAGTGTTTTTATAATATAAAGAGAAATAAATTGCAGTAAGGTAATATTCAGATCCTAGGCCCGCCTCGAAAGGCTATAACTACACCTGAGAAGACTATTCTATAATGGATAGTTAGGTTGTGTATTTTTTGCAGACCAGAAAATCACCTTTACCTATGTACTGAGATACTTTATAGTAATTATGAGCCCGTTGAGTCTCATATACATAGTCAGAGGCCCTATTGCTCTATATTAGAGATGAAATTTTTTGCTTGATTAAGATATCTGCACAAATAGTTCTAGCAATCATTTTATCAACACAAAAACAACCTAGTGCGAGAAGGTGGAAGATTGGTAAAAAATTGCTCTAAAGGAATTTTATATCAATATTATGTGGCTATGGATATTCAGTTGATAATAATTCGACAGGTACATACATATTGTAGTTACCGGTATAGTTTAATATGTATAAAAATAATACTGTATTAGGAGGCTGTGGGATGGTTTGCATCATTAAAATCATAAACATATGATATTTGAAATAAAAAAAACTGTAAAAACTTACGTATATATACGCATATGAAGCTATAAATATTAATAGTTAAGGCCATGCAACATTAGCAAATTTATAGTAGCGCAATCTTTTGAAAGATCTTGCAAACATGCAAAATCTTTTGAAAGATTTCGCATATGCAATATATTTCGAAATATTTCGCAATGTATTTCAAAATATTTCAGGTTTCGAATTATTTTAAAAATGTTTTCGAAAGTAAATTCGAAATATTTTTTGAGCGGACTGGCAGTGACTGGCTGGATCAGTAGATATGTAATCTGGGTCATACCAAGGACGCATTGGACTATATTTTCGAAATACTTCGAATATATCTAAATTAATCTGCATATTTGTATTACAAGATCAGATTAGATATTTTGTTTATTAATTAGATCTATTCACATTGTTTTTTTATTTCGGTTTGTTTTTTTTACTTTTGCTTGTTTTCGCTTTTTTTTGCTTTCGTTTGTTTTTCTTTTTTTTTTTTTTTTTTTTTTTAATTTTTTTCGTATTTTACAAGAATACTAGCCTTTTGCAAGAAAACCTACAACTTTTCGGAACTTAGTGCATGCTAGTGATGCCACCGAAATTGATTTTTGAAAAAGGCCTATTTCGTCTTCATTAGAGAAAATTAAAATTTTTTATAAGGAAGAGCAAATAAAATTTATATAGATATGTTCCTTATAATTTCGTCTATTCAAAAAAAGCATTAAATAATTTCGTCTTTCAAGTAAAATAGATCAAAAACAATTTCATCTTCAAATTTTAATTTCGGGTTTTAGAACCCGAAATGCTTTCGTCCTCATGTATAGTGCATGCCTACTTAGACTTCCGAAACTTTGCAAGAACACACAACAGATTTCACCCAGCAATTTCTCAATTTCCAGGAACACTACTTTAGAGAAATGGGCGCAAGTTTTCGCAAGTTTTTGCAAGTTTTGCAAGTTGTTTGCAAGTTCTTGCAAGGTTTCGCTTTTTTTTATTTTTTCGTTTCATGTTTTTTGTTTTTGTTTTTTTTTTGTTTTATTTTTTTATTAATTTATTTTATTTTGACATTTTGAGAGAACAGAACCCTTCCTTCCTAGCACTTTGCAAGAAAACCTACTCAGACTTTTTTAGCGCTTTGCGACTTTTTTAGCATTTTGCAAGAACATTAATACGGCTTTCAAATTTCTGAATTTGCAAGAACGCGAAACTCTTATTTTAAAGGAATGAAGATTTGGGGCTTCGTTTATTTTTTTTATTAGTTTGCTTACATTTTTTGTTTTTTCGTTTGTTTTTTTTTACTTATTTTTTTAATTTTTATTTTATTTTTATTTATTCCTGACTTTTTCGAAACTTTGCGACTTTTTCGGCACTTTACAAAATTTCACCGGCAATTTGCAAGAACACTAACACTTTTGAGAAATGGTTTTTTTATTTTTTTTCACTTCTTTACTATTTTTAGGAGGTATTTAGAAAAAAAAGAGCGAAACGAAGGTATAACCAAACCAAAAAAAAATAGCCAAAGTGAAGACAATAGAAAACAAAAAAGCGAAGACAATAGAAAACAAAGAAGCGAAGATAATAGCTAATTTTGGAGTGAGCGAAAATAAGTGTGTAGGGCTAGTTTTTTGTATATAGTAATAGAATTAGATGCGAAAAAGTGCAAAAATAGTTAAAATAATATGTAATAATGTAAAAATAATACTGTAAAAAATGTATAATAATTAAAATATAATATATAATGTAATATGTATAATATATAATAATAATAAATAAAAAAAATAATAATAAATAAAAATATAAAATTTAATAATGCGAAAATTTTAAAAATTTTTGAAAATATGCGAAATATTGCGAAATATTTTAAAAAGCTACAGATTTACGCAAAATATTACCTCCTGCAACCCCCAAAATGAGATAATTAGATAGGGTTTGCATTGTTTTATTTGGTCTATTTCGCAATATTGCGCAATATATTTTGTATTATTTTGCAATATTTTGCAATATGTTCTGAAATATTTCGAAAAAAATATATACCGAAATCTTTCGAAAGATTGCAGTTCTTTCGAAAGATTTCACGTCGATCGCAATTCTTTCGAAAGATTTCAGTATGCAATTTCTTTTGAAAGATTTCGCATATTTATTTTGCTGATGAAAGTTGATTTTTCGACATGGATTTCAAAATTCGGGAAGGACAGATGGATTTTTTTTTTTTTTTAAATGTTAAAGGTAAGACCCAGATTTTTTTTAACTGCAAATAGAATAATGTTCACATTTAAGGTCACACAATATACAGCATGGTAGACAAACCCAAATTTGGATGATCGACATTGTGGCTTAGCCAATTTAATAAAAAAATTTTTTAATTTTTTTATACAGTTTAAAGTACTTTGTATTCTCGTGTTTTTTCAAAACTTACCAATTAAGTTTACTTCAAAAAAAAAGCTAGCGAAAGTTCTTTGCCTGCCCCGTCCTGTATTAAAATTAATCCCAAATAATCCCAATAGTTAAAAAGTTTTATTAAAGACGAAGTTTATAAGAGATCTAAGATAGTTAAGCCCATAATTCGAGTACACAAAGGTATTTTAGTGTCAAAACCAAAGACAACCGATACAAAACTAAGATCTAGTACTTTTTAAAGAATGCCAAAACAAGTTTGAAATAGTGTTTATAAAAAAGCAGAGTAAAAAAGATAAGTTAACTTGTTTTTATATGCTTTAAATCTAAAGTTATACATATTACAAATGAACTTGTTATTTTATAAGTTAAATTTTAATTATTTTAACTATTACTATTTAAAATACAAATAGAACCGATTAGAAACGATTTAACAAAGTATAGTTATTGAATAGATTAAGTGGAAATAATTTTCACGCATTTAAAAATAAGAAATGTATAAGCAAATAAGGGATTGTAATATCGTTAATATCTCATGTTCTAGTGGATAGAATTTGTCGAAACTTATACCATTCGATTCATCTCATTAAGACGAATCGAATGGTATAAGTTTTGTCAAATTCTGACTTCTAGATCATGAGATATCTTTGAGTTAGTAAATAAAGATTTTTGAACGTTATTGTAATTTTATAAAAATTGATTGGCCGGTTATCACGTGTATAGATATGACCAATCATTAAATTTCATGTGATTGATCATCCCTGTACTTTTATTGGACAGATCGGTCCTGAGTCACGATTTTCAGATTCGGAAGCTTGTGTAACATAGTTTGTCCACCATGCTACAATATACAAGGTTAATTTCTTATTTTGCACAATAAAGAATCAAAAAATTGGGCCGGCAGTTATATTTTTCCTGTCAGTCCTATTAGACAATTATTGGAAATTAAGGCCTCCATTGGGTGACATCAGGTGACATCAGATGAAAAAGCGGGTATCAAAAATCAAAAAAAAAATTTGAAAAATTGAAAAAATGGAATGGCAGGTAATACAAACCGAAAAATCAACTTTGCGTGGCAATTGTTATTTTTCTAAAATAATTTTTATAAAATTCTGCATAACTACTAATTCCAAATTTATATTGTATATAACGATTTTATTCTAATGAATATTGCATTATTTTTTATTTAATATTAGCATACAAAAATAAGATACAAATCACTATAGTGGTACTTGTAGAATAAATTAGAAAATCCTTACCAGGCTTATCATTATTGTCATACATAATTTATTTACTGTTTGTATCAGTTATAAAAAAAATCACCCACATATTATTTTTTTTTGTTAATATATAGTAATAAAAAATCAGAATAATATATTTACAAATAAAAAAAACAAAATTATATTGAAAAGTGGCATATCTTTAGAGGATGGACACACAGGTGTAAGGTTTGCAATGAATGCAATTATCATTCATATCTATATTGTAAAACATGCAAAAAAGTAGTGGATGGAATATATAAATGATGTAAATGCGTCAATTCTCTAATTAAAAATAAATTAGGATTATTGATAATACATAATGGTAATGATAGTTTAAACAAAATTTATCATTATATATAATTTTCCATAATATATATCACTATAAACCATTTTATGTTCTATTAAAAAAATTAAATTTTAGACCTTTATCCTAACCTTAACACTAAACTAGCTCGAATTTTTTAAAACCTTTTGAAATTTTGTAAAACAATATGGCGAGTATACAGTGATTAGTTAACATGGTTTATTCATTCATTCATCTGATATAAAACATTAAAGGAGAAAAACTTCTTGGAAACAATACAATATGATATTATATTAATTATCAATTTAGCAATCATTGTAATGATTTGATCCATTCTCTATCCTTAGTTCTATATAATAAATGCCTACTATATATGCTTTTTTTCCTTCAAATGCAATTCCTATTTCCAGAAGCTTTTTGACTTCGTCTTGTTCCAGAAGCTTTTTGACTTCATCTTGTAGACCTGCTTGATACTGCTTTTTTCAATTTGACATAATCTTTCATGAGCCACATTGTTTAAACTTTTATTATCATGAACAATTTTAAATTCAATAATGATAGCTATCTCACCAACACCTGATTTTGGAACTATTTTTATATTATATTTTCTCATACCAGCCTCATGATTAGATTGAATGATATAGTCTCGATCACGAGCAACAACAAACATTCCTAAGCAAAAGGCGTGATAAATATTTTCTGCATTTTTTTGTGATTGAGACCTCCCAACATTATAAAATGAAAGCGCATCTGTAACTATATATTCAAATTCTTTTCTAAATAAATCCAGATTTCCAAGCAGAAGATTATTTAACATTGATGTGACGGTTTGCTCTCAAGTAAAAAACGGTATATTGATTACCTATTTATGCCATTCTAAACGAATCTCAATATTTGGAATAACAAGATGTTTTTCAGAATTCATAGTGAGATATCCTGCATAATACAAAAGCATCCAAATAGCTGAATCTTGATATTGATCCAAATATAAATATTAAAGATCATTTTGAATCTTAATACTAGCTATATATTCTCTTTTCAACAACTTCTCGACAGTTTTCTTAAATGAAGTGCTTGCTTTTTATAAACATTTTTTCAACATTTGAGTGCTTCCTGTATCAACCCAATAAGTATTTAAAATACCTCGTGAAAGAAAACAAACAATAAACCATGGATTATATAAATATACATTGTCTCCTGAGATGTACCCATTATACCATTTCTGAACATCATTAGTTTTTAAGTCTTCATGCATTGGCAGTAATAGTTCTACCTCATCAGGTGTGAATTCAAACTTATCTGCATAAAGATGAAATCAACTTTCTTGGTGCAAAGGGTAAACTATAAGATTATTCAGCCTAGATAAGAACAATCCGTAATACACCAACTAACATAGCTTTTGCAATATTTTCATCAATGCTCTAATTTTCAATTAGAAATAAATATGAATTTTTCGATTAAATTATAATAAAAAATTTAAATATGTCTTACTTCAATAATGATGAAAACATGGTTTTAAAAAAATTATTTGCAACTTCATAATATTCTTTATTATAGGCGCATTCCATTGGAGAATCGTATTTATCAATTAATACAATACTTTTTTTTTTATAATGTTGTTGTAAATATATAGAAAATTCTTGCAAAGCAATTTTCAATTCAGATATAGGTTAGGTTAGGTAACTGTCAAGAATTCGTTGAAATCTTTTTTGTTGATAGGGTGATAAACTGTTGATAATATAGATGTACACGTAACTCTGGTTATACTGACATTTGGATATAACAACAACATAGTAAAATCTTTCTATACCGACATTTTTTTTCAAAAATTTAATATAAAATGTCAGTATAACTCACTGTATCGACATTTGAATTTTTTTACTAATGAACCAAAAATGTCGATATAACCAGAGAGGACCCCGAACAATATATATAGAGATTATATTGAAATTTTGGCTAAAAAGATTACTTTTTTACAAAAATGTTATATTTGAAAAGTGAATATTGGTCAAAAGGTTATATTTAAAAATGGATAAAAGCTTTTGATGATAAAATTAATAAGTTTTAAATAGGCTATATTTAAAATTTGGATAAAGAAAAATTTTTTAAAAAAATCTTTTTGAAAAAAATTTTTTTGAGAAAAATTTTTAAAAAAGAGTGTTGTTATATTTGATAATTGGTTAAAATTTATTAAATATTAAAGCTTATATATAAAATATGGTTAATTAGCTCTGATAAAAAGTGGATAAAAATTTTAAAAAGTGTATATTAAAGCTAATGTAACCTCTATATGTATTGTTCGGGGTCCTAACCAGAGTAACGTGTATTTATCATAAATTCCACCTATTATTACTCTTAATAATGTTGTCATCTCATCCTATATTTCAAAAGTTAAATCCTATTCTGTAATGGATCGTGTAAGATAAAATATTAATATTACCGTAACAAATGAAAATTAATATAAATATAAACCTTAAGTGAAATATGAATAACAGGGTACTGTGCGAAATAGTTTTTCATAATTTCTATTTTAGCTAAAATTTTCAGTTTTTCGAAAAGTAGCCTGCAGATAATTTCTTCTTCATGGGAAATGGTACTTTAAAGAAGCGATTTAACATGGATAGATTTGTTGATTTGCCAAAACGGCAAGGACGAAAAATAAGTAATATAAAATCTGAACTCTCAATAAACTCTTTTATAAGCATCGACTTATCAACAAAGGTGAGACGATCGCCTATAATGGATTCAAAATTATCTTTTCCAATAGCAACAGTTGCACCAAAAACTACATGAGCATTATTGACTATATAAAAAATAAAAGTTAATTTGTAAAGTGCAAGACAGAACGCGAAAAGAAATTAATATTTACGAGCTTGGTATACGGCTCAAAATCAGAACCTAATATGGTAACCTCCTGACTTTAAAGCTGAGTAACATTTATTTATATACCCACATGTCAGGTGATTATCTACGACCTTTATCTACTGAAAACTAAAGTAAATGCCCGACAAAAGCCTTATCAAAAAATACCTATTGAATCTCAAGTCTCTGGTTCCTTAATATATATATTAACTCGCCTATGATTGAGAATTTTTAAAAGTTTTTCTTGGCATTGGCATGAAGAATCTTCACGCTCACATGATTTTTTATCTGTTGATGTTTTTTTCTGTATCAGTATGATTAATTGAATTTATACATTAAAGAGATCGAATTTCTAGAACAGATTAGAAACGAAATAAGAGAGAAAAACCGGGAAAAAAACTGTTACAAAATAATGAAACATCTACTTTTCAAGATCAAGAACTGATACAAAAGAGTTTCACCTCTAAAACTGATCATAATGTTTCAAAAGGACCTATTAGTCAAACACAAAGCATCATTTCTTCTGAAATTAAATTTCCCTATAATCAAAAAGTTGAACAGGGTTTAATATATGAGTTATCTACATTTATTAATGAGAAAAACCTTTTGAATTCCAATATCTGATAAACAAATTCTTGAAAATATGCTTGATAAGGATGATTTAACTCCGGGTTCTGCATTACATTTGGCCCATTTATTCGACAAGACTAAAAAAAACTGGCCAGAAAGAGATTTTACGTTGGTATTGTTATAGTGAGAAATTCGAAAAAAAGGTTAGAAATATTAGCTTAAAAAATGAAATTAATGATCAAATGGCAGGAACACAGGTTTATAATGAAATAGAACCATGTCTTCCTGGCATCAAGAGAGAGTATTTGTGTAAGAAAACACAAAAGGCTAGAAATATTTATACATTTGTCCAAAAAAATAGGAATAGATAAAATCAATCAAGTTATGTATAGTGCTAATGCTATTTCTAGTTTAACGGGTGTTCAAACCAAAACATAATAAAGCTTTTCTCTGAAAAACTGAATGTCAAAAAGTAATTGGTGTGAAGAATCTTCACGTACAGGTGACTGAACCATTACAAGAAAACAATCAAAGTTCGAAATCACCAGAAACGATTCAAGAGGAATCAACCGAGACACAGGCAAGTATATTCAATGATTCTTCAGATTGTAGCTCAGAATCCTCTGAAGATGATAATTATAATGACAATGAAGAGGATGTGGATGATGCTAATATATTCAGTAATAGTACAAATAAAATAATTGCCAGTGATTTCACTTGTTCTGATGATGAAGAAAATGCAGGTTTTTACTAAGATTTAAGAACAGGTAGTATAAGTTATAAAAAATCAATTAGCGCATATTAATACGCGATTGTAATTGTAAGGGCATAGATTAATAAAGTTAACTCAATAACCTTCACTAATTAATAATCACAAACTACACTGTAAAAAATCGCATAAAATAAAAAAGGTGAGGTTACTCTTTTTTATTTATAAAAATTATTATTGCCAGAATGGCAATATACAATAAATATTTTTTTTTATACTATTCAATTTCACTATGATTATATCTCTCTTTGATCACTACAATCACCATTAGCACCATCACCATACTACATATAATTGCTTAAATCATGCACCTCGTCAGGATCATAGTCCAGATCATTTAAATTAATACACAGAATTAAACTATATTTTATTTTCTTTAACTTAAAATAGATGTGAGAAGGTAGAATTTTACTCATCATATCTGTTTTTTCTATTTCTGCGTTGATGATTGGAATTAAATGTTCTTTGGTTAAATCTTGAATTGGGTGGTGTCGAGGTGACATTGGTTATGGCGGTGGTGCTATCATTGGTCCTGAGGATAGTGGTATCATTGGTCCTGGGAGTCTTATTTTTCTTGTTCTTTGGGGTGGAGTTATCGTTAGTGCTCATTTTTCGTTCCTAAATACAAAAATATAGTACCGGTAAATTTGTTTTCATAGTTGCCGTTAAATAAAATGACATTACTTAAAAAATAAATTATGCTTGGGTAAAAAAATCATATACGAGCAAAAAAAATATTATTATAACCCATCTACAAGAAACAAAAAACTGCTTATTTTTATACTGTCCATTCGCTAGATCTAAAACAATTTGCCAAAAAAAAGTATATAGTTAGTAATTATGTTAGGGAACATAATCTAGATCACACCATGTAAAGCAAGTCTAAATTTTCTAAATCTCCAAGTGTATACGTATTTGTCGCATTTTATTGTGTGTATTAAATAACTATTAAATGTGTCGATATTGAATCTTTTTTGCTATTTTTTTTAGATGAAATTAGACCTCTTAGATTTTGCTGATCACTTAGATCTCGGAGATTGCAAAGATTCCAAGTTCCTATAACATACGATTTTGATAAAAAATACTGATTGGAAATGTTATACTCTTTCCTCTTATAGCCCTTTTAAGTCCCATTCATGTCTTTTTTTATCGTGAGATAGCATATAATAATAAAGGATTTTATAGAAATGATTTTGCAGGAGTGTGTCACAAAAACCTTATATCTAATTTTGTGTGACTTGTTTAAAATTTGATGTTCTCATGTTCTCATGAGAACACTAAAATTTTTTTTAAGAACATTAATATTTAAAATAATGTTCTCTTATTTGAGAACATTTTGTACCGATAAAATGTTCTCAAAATATTATTAATATTAGTTTTTTTTTTTTTACATATTTGAAGAAAAGATTTATAGTTGCAAAAAGTTAAATAAGTATATCACATGATCAATTCAACCAATTTAAATGTTCTAAGTACTATTAAAATCAGAAAGCCTTTGTCTATAACTTTACTTAAAAGTCCAAGATAGGTTTATACAATATATGCATATTTAAAAAATAATATTCTATATAATGAGAGCATTAAAAATTTTTGAGAACATTTAATACTCTAAATTTAGTTCATTTGAGAACATAATTTTGAATTTGAATTTTAAACACTGCTTGTTACTACAGTACTATTGCAACATTTTTCAAATTTTTATACGAGAATCCATTTCAAGATGTCAATGTCTTTTGTGGCAGTCATGTATTTTTGAATAAATTTATATCAAAAATACGTACGTATAACTAATACATTATATCTAAATGTTTTTGAATGAATTTGCATAGCATTGCGGTGTGTTATTGGGAATTTTGGGAATAATTCCGATGAACAAGAAAAAAATAATGTATATATATAGAATGTTATTAAATGGAAGTTTTTCGAAAGTTATTTTCCAGAAGATCTGGATGGTTATAGTAGATTAATATGGTACGATTTGTAGGAAATACGATGGTATGGGGGTGTAAAATACCCATTTTAAAATCCGTACCATAACTGCTCCAGATATATATTAAGGTAGTGTGATAAAATTTTTTTAGAATAGGTAATTTACACCTCATACCAGACCGATAAGGTCACCCAAACCATACTGAGATTCTGTAATCTCTTTTAAAATAGATATTTTTAAACTTTCATACCATATTCCATATTGATCTCTTTCTCACAAGATCATTAAGTTGTAAATATCAGATTATTTGTCATGTTCACCCTTTTAATACTTCAGGAGCAATATAATGAAGTATTTCACATCAATAGTTACTTTTATTTTTATAATTCTGTAATTTACAATCTGTTATTGTTCACTTGTCACAAATAAGTGTATTGCAACTATGCAGTAGGGTTCTGCATGGACTGAATATCCATGGTTTTACCCTGCATGAGCGGGGCTTGGATAATAATAATTCAATGGATTATAAGCTATGTGGTTATGGGTCTATCCAATCAGATCTAATTGGTAATATATAAAGTTCAGGGATAAGCCATTAATTATGCATGTAACAAAAGTAATTATGCAATTTTTTTTTAAAGCGCAGAAAATTTTTAATAATTATGCGCAAATTCTGCACCCCAAGATTATGTACGATTATTTTGCTATCACGATTATGTATGATTATGTTTCTATCATATATGTGTTAAATCTTTGCACTTTGTTTTATTCAAAGTTGTGAAAACTCACCAAATTCGGAATTAATTTATTCAAAAATAAGTGGAAATTTAAAAAATTCTTTTGCTGTTTCGAAATTTCGAATTCAGAAAATGAAATAAGTTTTTTTTTTTTTTTCGAGAACAAATTGGGCATCATATAATAAAAACAATAAATAAATAAAAATAATAGATTTTTATAGACAACACTTATTTTGAAACAAATATGACATAATTTTAATATACAATATCTCATTTATTAAGTAGTATAAAAATTATTAATTCATAGTGCTATTCAAGTTTATTTTAAAAAGAATAGTTATTAATCAAGTTATTTGAAATAAGTTTGTGAATATTGCATTTTATTTCATTAATAAGCTAAATATTTATCAAATTTTATACATGATATAATTTAATTACCTAATATAATACATATGATTATTAGTTATATTATGCAGTTTGTCCCTGATCCAACCCATGCGAACCCCTATTACAGTATTATTGCAGACTATTATACCATGGAAAATTTGAAAACATAAATTATTTAAATTTTAGAGAGTGAAACTTGGAAAAGCTTTCACGGTGGTGAACTTAGTCCCTGAATAATTATAATATTACGTATTGGTGTTCTGTAAATAATTACAATTATTCTAGGGGTAAACTCGCTATGAAAACTTAAATATTTTACGGGTTTCACTCATTTTAGTTTTCCGATTATATTCGTGGATATATATAAATTTTTTTTTTTTGAAAAGACGTTACAATCAAGTAATTCAAGGTTGGATTTTGAGTAGCACCAAATGAAGGAATGAAGCTTCTTTAATTACCGTAGTCATCTCTTCTTTAAACAGTCACAAATAATGTTTCCAAATAACAATAAATTTGCGATAATCAGTACAGTAAACGTTTAATACTATTATATATATATATATATAATCAAAAGATAGAGTACTATACATAAGATAAACCCACATTGCTTATGAATCGAATACTTTTACATCGCAACTATGGTACTTAACATCAATAGGCTCTTGATTCATAATTTGATTGTACTGTATATACCGTATTGCTTGATCTACATTCGGTAAGTGAAATCTTCTGAATGCTCATATGGAATACATCTTGCTTGTTTATAGCAGTAAGCTGTGAATACTTAATTTATCAATAAGTTAACTAATACTTGTCCATTTTTGAAAATTTCGAATAAATAATTCAGAATTAAAGTGTTGATTCAAATCTTTATTTATATTTGATGATTATTATTCTTGTATTTTATCATCTTTATCATTTTTCATCAAGAAACAATATAACAAACACAATGAATCAGTCAAAGTCCTTAAATTATGTATTTAAAAATATTTATTAGAGATTGGATCCTTCGAATATCCATTATGACATTCAATATATATTCATGGAGTTTTGATATCCACGAGAATATTGAAATATTGAATGAATATTCGATTTCACATGATCACCTCGACTATTCGCGAATTTCATGTAATTAAATATTATATAATTAAATATTCATGAATTTTATTTAGCCGAACATTCATTCACTTTTAATTGAATATTCAGTTTTAACCTGATATTCATGGATCCGATCTCTAATATTTACTTATATGTTACCTACATGCGTATCCGATTTTTTAATAAAAATAAAATTTATGAGAAAAAAAAAATAATGATTCAAATAATTTATATAGACCTTAAAATAGTTTAATAATAATAACTAGTTATATATATTTTAATTTTCAAAGATAATACGATCGGCGATCTAAAATAAGTAAATTTGTATCAAAACACGTACTTTATTCTATTAGTCATCTTTTCACGACAATAAATCTAAAAATTATCCAATTGACAAGATGTTTGGCGAATCTTTTATAGACTTATGACTGTTCTATTATACTGTACTAGAGGATATTTTATATATAACCGATAATGTATCCCAGTCTTTTTCGGTTCAAATATTACCATTCATGATGCCTATTAATGTATGTTTTTTTTTTTTTTTGTAATACCCTTATCGGTCATTGAAGTCATTGAAAGAATTTAGTTAATGATTTCATTAAAAAGCCCGATAGTAATAGATAAAATATACAAATTATTTAAATAAAGTTAGTAAATAATATAACATCTAAAGTTTTAAACTCTATTATAATGTTCGGAATCGGTTCTTAAAAATCGAAATTAGGCTGAGAATCAACTAGTCATTTCTTATAATGATTTATATAGTCTATATTATTTGAGTCAACTATTCTCAAGGATACTCTGAAAATATTCAAGTTGCCCAAATATTTTGTAAAAACTTTATAATAAAGTACCAGTATCTTTTATCCTTTGAAAAAGCATTCATCACCGTGTTAATGGGCATTTTTACTTCTTGGGACACCAAATATTATTATTTGATATTTGTTTTCTAGAAATATCTATATAAGTATTAATATATCTATCAGACAATGCTTATCTTTTTTAATCAAATTTAAACAGTCCTAGTTTTATACTACTTTGTACAGTATGGGCACCATTTACAATAATCTCATATGATTAAGGGATGCCATCCAAATATCAAATATGTATGAAGGTATTATTTATGATAATTTTTTTATTATTAAGTTACAATATTAGATTATCATTATAGTGATAATATAAAATTTATTTTATAATTTCAATACAACGTTGAACACATAAAAATAAAAATATATGAATAATATATGAAATATTATAACATTTAAAATAAATCAATTGAGTTCAATTGAGGGTCTCAGATAGCTGTTATCTTGGAGTTTAAAATATAGTTCTGGTATATAAAATATCGTGATGCAAAGTGAAACATTTTCTTTATGATCGTTAATTTAAGTACCAGTGAAAAAAAAAATCTATGGTGGTCAGTTTACTACTTGGCAATAAAATATTGTGCCTTTGATACTGTATCCGTATGCTTGACTGATTTTTTTCGGTTAAATCTAATAAATTTGTAAAAGTTGAAATAGTCAAATTGATAAATGAATAAACCATGATAATTAATTTAATTAATTGAATGAGAAGCGAAGATTCTGTTTAAAGTATTATAACAATGAACTATGGATCGAGTTTAAAGTAGGTGACACCAGCAAAATTTTCGAATTTAAACTAAGTTTATAATTTCAGGAGCAGAGACATTAGTGAGAGAAAATGGGTTCCATGTGGATTCCAAGGGGGGCGTAAAATAAAATAAAAGATTCTCAAATGTTTCAAATCAGCATCGTATCAGGATTTAAATTAAATTTATTAGCATATGACTTATTTTTAAATTTAATTTTAAACACAGCAATTGATTTATAAGATATAACGTTTAATATATTATTGCACCATACCATGCAAATTATCATTATTAATAATATAAGTCATTTTTCAATTTTCATCGATTGAAAAATGACTCGAGTCAATTCTTAATAATAATAATTACGTATTTATTAATATTGATAATAAAGATAACAAATTTATATAGTTCTTTTGGTACCGCATGTTTTTTTTTTAATCAATCAATTTTTTTTTTTTTTATTCATAATACATGAATTGATCTTTATCGTTGTGTGTTACCTCTTTTTTCTTCAACATTTATTATTTCAAAGAACATAGCTTCATGACTTGTGAGTTCTTTGATCGAACATTAGACCTTAAGGGCTAGAATTCGCATAATGAGTATCTAATATGCTAAAAAAAAAAAAATCAGAATTTTTCAATGTGATTCAAAAATTCCTAATTACGTTGTTAAAATATATATATAAACATAGAATACATTCGTTTGATGTATGTAATTCTAATTTGTATTTAATATTTAGACTTGCATATATCGATTTTTTTCACATTTTTTTCTATTAATCGGCCAATGCATACCAATTTTAAACATCTCTTTTATTATTAACGAATAATACATGTCATTTAATAATTGAAAAATGACGTGAAACATTTATATTAAAAAATTTTCATTAACTAGTCAAATTAGAGGATTTATCACGTAATCTGAAAATTCATTTTCAAAATACGAAGCGGAGCTCCGGGTCCGTTTTCTAGTCATATAACTTTTTAGTTTAAATTTTAATACATATCGGAAATTTAAAAGCTAATTGATTTAATCTTAATTTAAATTGAAGAAATTTTACTGATGTCACCTATTCTAAACTTAATCCTGAACTATTTGGAAAAATAACTTTTTTAGTGTCTAACAAACTAAAATACAGAAAATACAGAAATATGTGGAAAGTTAATGAATGTCGCGGATTATTGTGAAATTAACACACGTGATTGGTTAGGTTAGGTAATTAGCCAATGAGGTTTGTAGATTTTTTTACGATGATTCCAAATTTTTTAACAATATTAACAATATTAACCAATTATCATCATAATTCAGTCCAGAAATAAAGGCAATTCTTAAACCATTCCAATCCTTAATTCTACGTAATTAAATTTTTAATGCTATAGACTCTGTGTCATTCTCAATTATATTGCTAAAATCTATTAAGAAAAGGCAAGGTAGTGATGTTAACCCACTTAGAGTTCGGAACCGGGTTTATTTTCATATGTTAAAACCGAGTTTAATCGGTTTTAACATATGATAGAGTAGAAAGAGTAGAAAGATTAGAACGAGCTGGTTATAGAATTTGGAACTGGTTTTATTTATTATTTAATCAATATGTAAGTATAATATATATGTTGAATTGAGATTAACATCTCTTAAATTATAATTTATTATATTTATTATTACGGAAAATTATATACCGCGTGTGATTTATTTATTAAACGATCGTCACCCTACCTTGAGCTAAAACGTCTTGGCAATAACAACAATCTCACAATCTCAACGTATACAAATCTGTAAGACTCGAAAAAAAAAAAACAAAAAAGTCCTTTAAACACTGTAATTGGTTAAGTCTTCGCTGAGACAAAGTCATGCAATCATAACCACCTGATTCACCTGATTTGAAACCTTAATGCAACTGCAGATGAATTGTCTAATTTAATAAAATTACGCAAAACCGGTTTTTTAATATAAAATACGGGTTGTAATTGGTGACGTAATCACCATTGCACTACTAGACTTAATCAATTCTGGCACTTAAAGACGTTTTAAAAAATTCTATATACGTGATAATGAGATCAAAATTTGTCTAGCGCTAATATTTACTGAGATGACGTATGTTTCAAATAGATGTTATACAGTAAAATACGTTTATAATTATAATATAATATTATAAATAAAAAAAAATACGATTTAAAATACGATTTAATATTTTTATTCAAATTATTAGCTGGTTTTATCAGCTAATAAAATTTTCTAAAAAATAAATACCGTATACAAAATTAAAAATTTTTGTATTAAAATATAGTTATATAAAAATATATAAATTATTTTTAATTAAGAAATTATAATTAATTTAATTTATTTATATAATAACTGATAAATACTGTATACTTTTATTTTTAATTACAATCTAA
Organism: Gigaspora rosea; assembly: GCA_003550325.1. NCBI lineage: Eukaryota > Fungi > Glomeromycota > Glomeromycetes > Diversisporales > Gigasporaceae > Gigaspora > Gigaspora rosea. The sequence continues at coordinate 204,160 of QKWP01000503.1, read as the reverse complement.
CTTCTCTGTATTCACACTGTCGGGGATCATAATAACAGGTTTGGGTTACTGTATAAGTTTTTTTTTTTTTATTTTTATAATAATTTATAATAGTTTTAAAAAAGATGTTCTTATATAACGTGCTATGTGAAATATTATATCTGTGGGGAGATTCTAATTATTTTTATTACAGTATTAAAAAAAAATTATAACCATATTTTAAACATCAGTGATTTAACAGTTTCAATCACATATTTTTTAATAATATGATTTTTTTTTATAGTATATTTATCATACAATATATTACAGTATTATTAAACTTTAAATAGAAAGTTACCTCAAAGAAATAAATATCTGATTGACGAAATATTGCAAAGTTGCCTTTTATGATTATATATAGTATTGCTATAATTGCCCTTTATGATTATAGCAGCTACTATAGTATCGCTATAGTTGCCTGATTTTATTATAACTTAAATATATATTGTAGCTTGAGCTATACTAATTTTGTTAAAACTTGCATCTTTCGCTAAAAAGTTTGGAAATGTGAGAAATGTGAGAAATGTGATTACTTAACTGACCACTGTCCGTCCGAACTAATTTTTGATCTCCTTATCATGTGATGTTTACCAAATCCATATCGTTTACCGTTATGACAGGAGACAATGACACTTCCACCCGGACAAATATCCGATTTAATTTTATATATTTTATTTATGATCAGGGCATTTTACAATTATTTTAATTATTTTATTTTTAATTATTTTAATTATTTTAATTATTTTAATTATTTTAATTATTTTAATTATTTTAATTATTTTAATTATTTTAATTATTTTAATTATTTTAATTATTTTGCAATTTGTTCTCATGAACACTAGCATCAGTCTTTATTTACATTAAATAGCTCGTTGTTGGCAACTTTAGCCATTATAAAATATGCAAGCGAAGGTTCTAACTACAATATCTTATTAGATCAAACGAGGAAAGTCGGCATATTTTTTTAAACAATATCATGAGATAAATTCTACGTTTTCTGATTTAAATATGACGTGATAAGTTTCACAAAATTCCAAATCCATTAAACCATTCGGTTTTTGTTCAAAGGTTTCTTAATTGGGCGTCCGCAACTTTCAAAATAACGTAAGGTATTATTTATATTTATATATTTATGTTTTTTTCTCAATGACTATGATGATTATGATTCTTTAGCATAAATATCCTATTTGGATCGGTTTTCTACTTCCGATAATCTATTTATATCTTCAAGTATTACATTATATAATTGTTTATACGAAGAGATTCTCACGATTTTTTTTTTTTTTTTTTTTTTTTTTTTTTTTTACTTAGAAATTTCTAACAATCACTTTAGTTTCACAAGTAACCTATTTATATTACCTATTATATCATGAGGTTTTCCACGCAACCATGCTAACTACTTACTTCTTTAAGCTCAATGGGAATATCTCATTTAACTTTATTTGCACTAGATTCACGAACATCTCTTTTAGTATGCATCTCACGATTATTTAACAAAATCTTTAAATTCAACTTTTTCATTCTAATATTGATCGATTAGATGATAAACATTCCTATTTCAGTAAATTCAATGCGATAAAGAATTCTCAATGTACTAATTGAATTGATTTTAATTTTAATTTCACACTCTTTAAAATATCTATTAAATATCTATTAAATATCTATTAAATATCTATTAAATATCTATTAAATATCTATTAAAAGATGTTCTATTTCTGGTTTCACACTATAATTACTCTGAACAATATATATATATTACACGATTCTTTTTTTTTTTTTTTTTATTATTATTATTTTTTTTTTTGCTTGGCGTGATAAATGATAATGATAAATCAACCAAAACTATTTCAAGCGTAAACATTAAATAATATTTAGAATATTTAGTAGCAATAAAGTTACAACAAAATTTTTTGTTAAAAAAAAACTATATCAAAATTCTATTAATAGTAATATTTGATTATCAGATGTCATTAACTTCATTTACTACTGGTAAAGCAAAAATATTTTACCGAATTTACGGTAATTAATGACTTAGAAGATTTTATTCTAATTTTTAATTGATTAACAGGGTTAAATATAATTTTTAAAACAATAACATCGTATTTATCATTATTATGTAGACACATTGAAAGAACTTAAACGAGGTAAAAATACATAAAATATCAAGTATGTATTTAATATATATAATCCTGATTTGTTAATTTATTATTGATCGACTAAGCTGATAAAATCAATTAACGTTTTTTAAACACTACCACTAAACCCGAAATGATATTAAACTTTTAGTGTGTACAAACCAGGCTCGTATTACCACTTTAATTGTAAATTAATGAAAAAAAATAAAGTCTTGGTTTCATTAATATTTAACATTATGTGTAACCCTATTTAAATGCAAGGATATTTAAATGCAAGAATATATATATATATAATATTACCGGTAAGTTATTTTATTTTTGTTAAAAGGCTTGGTAGAATTGGTAGAATTGGTAGAATTGGTAGAATTGGTAGAATTATTATGAATGATTATAAAAAAATTTCAAGTAATTCAAGTTTTTTTTATTTAATAAACAATAACAGATACTGAAAATAGATCGGATATTTAATTTTACCGATAGTAGATTATTATTTAAAGAATAAATAGATCGGATATTTTACTTTTCTGGTAGCAGATTAGGTTAGAATGACATGAAAATGGATTCTTATTGTCACAAAGAATCATAAGAATCACAAGAATCACAATTAATAAGTGTAAAAGTTTCACCTAATTGTGTCCTCTCTTTTTTTAATAATAATTTTTATTAATGTTGTACATCAAAATTAATATACTGATACACAGTAACTACACCAGGGATTTAAAAACTCTCTAGTACGTACTTATCTTTATTATAATTTTAAGTTTCCTAATGAAATTTCGTATTCCAACTTTCACCTAAAGAAAATTGATTCTGAACACAATATTAACAATACAAAGTAGTGGATCAATCGGACACAGATGGTTTAATATGTATTCTAATATGTAGTTGATTGTAACAAACATAAAAGGTAAAATCTGAATGTGCTTATTTGATTAGGGATGTATCAAATTAATAATGTGTTACCAAACCATTTTTATTATTTGTAGTATTAGAAATTAACTGCATGTTTTAAAAGTATACAGTTTATTACATTATTACATTGTGGCAGGAAAAAATAAAATATATATACTACACTATTATTTCCGTGAAGCACAACCTCGTTTAATGACAACACGGGGAGTTAGCATATACATACTTACGCGTGCGTATTTATGTTGCAGAAATGATAAGTTTTTCATGCTGTATCCAATCACAAAAATAATTGACCGAGTTGATCATAATTTAATTGATCTCCTAATCTGTTAATTACAATTATGTATAATTATTATCTTACACTAATGAAAATTATTCATTGGCATATTTTAATAATGTCATTTTTTTTTTTTAATGCATTACAAATCACAATTAGCCCGAAAATTTTTCAATTCTTTCGTGACATAAATGTAATCATAAATGCATTATTGAATAATTTAGTTATATCCCCTTAACTTTTTTTTTTTTTTCCTAATTTCCTTATTAAATTTTCAAATAAAGACAATGCACGAATCTAAACCGAGTTAATTATTTATTTAATTATTATATTATATTTATATCACTTATTTTCTGCAGTATTAAAAAAAAATTTTTGTATAATCTCCTTTTTTAAACAAATGCGGATATAGAACCCGTCATTAAAGTAACCATTTTCAGAACAAATGTCTATCAAAAAAATTATATCAAATTGAGATTTTTTGTGCATGATTAATATAAATCTTTTATAAATAAATATATGTATATATTTTGTTATAAATACAGTAAATATATATATATATATATATATATATCGTCTATATCTTTTAGTAATAATAATTATTTTAATTATTTGTGATATGTGATAATAAATAATTACAAAATTTTTTAGTACTTACCGTTACGGACGTACGTACGTATTCGACAAATAGGCAAATATTTATAGTTATTTACGTACCTTAATAAATATTCGTGTTACTCAATCGGTCCAAATCCAAATTCCCATCTTTGAATTATTTTAAATAATGATGAATTTTTTTTTTTTATTTATAGTATATTAAAAAAAGGCAACTTTGGCGTTCTTTTGTGGTCTACGCGGAAGCGGAATACATTAGCGGAGTTATAATGACGAAATGACGAAATGTTAAATGATGCCACTATTAGTTCGTGATAGGGTTTAAAATTTCATAATGATTCTGTAAAAAAATTTGTGTAAAACATTCGGTCATATGGTTATTCTGTACCATTATATATTTATTAGAATTCGATCTATAAAAAATATATATTATGTGTAAAATGATACAAACCAATGATAAAGTTTTAAGAATTAAAAAAAAAAATAACAATTACTGGAGATGCAAGAATAAATAGTACACAGAATGGTAATTTAACACGGCATATTTAGCATATAATATTTTGTAATATTTTGTAATATCTAATATATGCTGATTCCTGTCAAATGCTTCTGAACCGGATTATATTCGTACTTCCTTTTTTTTTTTTTTTTTTTTTTTTTTTTTTTTTTTTTTTTTTTTTTTTTTTTTTTTTAACGTTTTTTTTTTTTTCTTCTTTTTTTTTTTTTTTTTTTGATATGTAGTTTTTTTTTGTCTGTATAATGATTCCCAAACTAAGAATAGAATTTATTTTCCTTTTAGAGCTAAGGATAATTAAGGAAAGTCAATTTTTGTAACCGTTTATTTTTATTTCATCCATTTTATATAGATAATCCATTTTCTTTTCTTTTAACTCTTTCGATTCCCTCTTATCCCTAAAGTACCTTTTCATTTGTTTTTTTTTTCTTTCTTTCTTTTTTTTTTTTTTTAATCATTCCTTAATAATCAAAACGGGCTTCAAAAGTGTTTCACTATTTTTTGCTCACCCAATTTAAATTTTTTGATTATGAAAAGATTTTATTGGGCCGAGCGGGTGTCATTTAAACTTATTTCCATTATAATTTTTTCTTTAATACTTTTATCATTTTTCTTTCAATCTTGTTCCGCAGATGAAATAAATTATCAAGAAGATCTTTCATTTGGAGGATTTCAAATAATACAATATGCTACATATGGTGATGGAACGATCTTACTTAGAATTCGTCCTGGTAGTGATGAAAGTTGTAAAGCAAGTTCATTATATTTTCGTTTAATAAGAACTGATGGAACAATTTCAAAAATTACTTTAAACAATACTCTTTATAATATTCCTAAAAATAATTATTGTTTTGTAAATAATGAAATCGCTTTTACTGTAAGACCTATTATGTCAACAAATCAATCAAATCCTATTACGAAAATGTCTTTAACTTGGATATCAGGTTATAAATTTCCAGTAAATTTAATTAGTGATCCACCTGATGATATAAGAATTTATGGAATAGCTACAAATTATATATTAATTTCTTATTTATGTGGTGATACTTATAATAACGTTTGTGGACTTTTAATGGACTGGGATGGAAATGTTTTAAATTCGTAAGTTTGATGTTTGATTTTTTTAATGAAATTATTTTATTAATTTTTATTAATTAATTTTTATTAATTAAATTTTATTAATTAATTTTTATTAATTAATTTTCTATTATTGATTTTTTATTGATTTTTCTATTGATTTTTTTATTGATTTTTTTATTGATGTTTTGAATATTTTAATTAAAATGATAATAATTAGAGGTATTGATCTTGGAACTAATTGTGATGATGTAAATATCGCTCAAAATATAAATTCAAATATCGGTGGATTTATATGGGTGTGTTATATGAAATCAACTAGTCAATTAATATGGAGAAGATTTAGCACTCCGTAAGCTTTTTATTATTTAAAATATTTTGATTTCTCTTATATATATTTCAACAAAAAAAACTAATTTTATCATTTATATATTACTGGACATATATATATGTGTGTGTGTGGATATTAAAAAATAGTGATTCTAGTGGAGCAATGTCAACTTTAGGGGTTGGAAGAATAAATGATATAACAAAATTTAGTCCAAATTATACTTCAATATTTCCGTTAGAAGATGGAGGTTATGGGATTGTAACTGCTCAATATAATACAACAAATTTAACATCACAAGGTACTGCATTTACTCCACCATGGACTGTATTTGTATATTTTATCTCTGATGACGGTATAAAAGGTCCATTTCAATTATATGAACAAACAACTCAATCATTAAATCAATTAAAAATATTTAGTTGTTCTATATCATTTCAATCTTCTGGATATAATTGTATAATATATGAAGTTCTTGTTGGTGCTACTGTACCTGCTTTCATAACTATTGATTTTTTTAGAAGTGGTGCTAGAAAAATTAGTCAAGAATTTACTGTTACTGGTTTAGAAACTTATCAATATGTTGTTTGGGATATTTTAAATTTATATCAAGGTGGTTATTGTGTTTTAAGACAAGGAATTAATACTACAACAATTGATGGTTTAGTATATGATGACGTTGGTAATCCTAATGGAACTTGGGGATTACCTAGAAATTATACTTATACTAGAAATATTGGTGTATTTCCTAATAATACTTTATGGGCTGTTGTTAATGGTCCTGATAATTTCACTTGGACTTTTGTAACTTCTTCATCTTTAGTTAATTTTAGAACAGGTAATTTATTATTTTTTAAAATTTATCTATAATTCTTATTAATAATTCTTATTAATAATTCTTATTAATAATTCTTATTAATTATTCTTTCACCTAAATTTTTTTTTTTTTTTAGTTCCGGACCCGGGTGGTTTCAATAATGCATTCATCAGTAGTGTTTCTCCCAGAAACTTATCACTAATTTCCTTGTCAAGTACTCCAAGTTTAATGATTACATTCACCACAAACGTAAGTTTAGCGTCTGGAAATGTATCAATATATCAGTCAAATGGTTCTTTTCCTATACTTAGACAAACATTTCGAGGAAACGACAGGAGATTTGTTAGATTGTTAAATGGAACCAATGGTAGTACTCAAGTACAATTCGACGTGTTGAATACTACATTTAATCAACGATCGTCGGATTATTTTATCCAGGTTGATAATGCGTTTGTTCGAGAAATTCAATTCAATCAACCACTTTTGGGAATTAGACCTTCAGTTTGGTTTATTCATACTGGTACGTGATCCATTAAAATTTTTAATCGTGTCGTGTTAATTGTTTTGATTTCTCTGACTGCGCCATGGTCGCGCGTTTACGCGCTGTTTACTGCGGCAAATTTTAAATTTCGTGGCGCAGAGATCTAATTAATTTTATTTATTATTAGACAAAGTAGATAATTTTACCAATACTGGTAATTCATTTTCACAATTATTATATCTTTATCATTTATTTATCTTATTCATTTAATTTATTAAATGTATTAAACTCACGATGATAGTATATACCAATTATTTTTATTTAATCAGAACCGGAAAGTGCTGTAGTTCGTTTAACACCGGAAGGTTCAATCTATTTTAGAACTCTTTCTGAATCAAATCGCAACAAATTTGCTGTTGTAATGACTCAAAGTCTATCAACCGTAATTCCATGCGATAAAAGTCGTATTCAAGCCACAAGTAATTTTCAACTTGATGATAATAGACAAGTATTATTAAGAATTGATGTCAAAAATTACGACGTTAATTCATCAAAAGAAAGAGTTCCAACCAAAGTTCTACAAGATTTAGACTCTTTGATTAAAAATAGAGATATTACTGGAGTATCCCAAGAATTTGCCACCTCTATGTTGGATCCTTCATATGGAAGCGTGTTTACTCGTAAGTTTTATAAATATATATATAGAATTTAATCAAACATGACTTGATTAATCCGTTCCGTGCTTAATCACGCGTAAATTATTAAGTTTTCGCTTATTAAATTAAAAAAAACTTTATTTTTTTCATTAGAGGATTTGTGGAGTAATTATAAATTCTTATTATGGATATTACTTGTTATAGTTGGAATATTATCCATCCTCGTTTGCTTATCATTTATGAGACATAGAAAGGTACCGTTTTTTCTTAATTTTTATACATCTTTTATTTTTTTTTCATAATAAACATAAATTTCATCATTTATTGCTTTTAAAATTATATATACATACATATATATATATATAATTTGTCATGATTGAGAAATTAAAATTTTGAATTTCCACTACGCGTCGCATATAAAGCAGTTAAAACTTTGCAAAATTAAGAAATTTGATTGGTCAAAACCAATCAAATTGAATAATTTTGGTCAATAAGTCAAATATAACCTCTGTTAGTATTGTTTGGAGTCCTCATCTAACTAATCGAATAATCGGATAATCGGAAACTGAGAATTTTAAAAGCCATAATATTGAAATTTTTTTTTTTAAAAAAAAAACGATGTGTGATATAACACTACTATATAAATTGAATAATTTTTATTAAATTCATCACGAATTTTTTTTTATAGGGAAAACATTGTGCTGTATTCATGTTTACATTTCTAGCAATCGATTTCGTGTTGGATATATTATTTGTAATAACTCACGGACAAGACTTGTATTGGTTATACCCAGTCAGGTAATATTAAATATATATATATATACTTAAAATTAACATGATTCAATTATATAAATCTAATAATTTTTTATTCCATTTTTTCTTTATAGTGTAATATTTATAACGATCCCAATTATCGTAAATTCCGGATTCACATTTATGTTAATATCTAGAGAAATAATGCGTAATAAGAAATTTAGTGCATGGTGGTTTCGTAGTAGTAAAACCGCCTTATTATTCACCATTTTAGCGGGCGCAGATATTGATGTTTTAAATATTTTGTCATCTGAATGTGGTAGACTCGAAGAATTAAGTGCTCCATTTAGTGTATATGCTATGGAACGTATTAGAATATTTAATATTATTTCGATGTTTATTGAAGATTTACCACAACTCATTGTTTTGGTGAGTATTTTTTAAAAATTAATTCAAATTACTAAAAGATCTTTTTTTTTTTAAAAAAAAAATATATATATATATATAATATTATTTTGTTCTTTGTCTAATTTTTATATATCTAAATCAATCGATTTTCACATAAAAATAGACATTGTATCATATATACTCAATCATACCAAGCATAATACCAATAATAACATTATCATCAAGTTGTATAATCATGTTATCCAAAATTGCCTGTTTAATTTATTCATCAATGTTGCTTAAACAAAGAAAAAAAGCTGACCCTGAGCGTCCAGAGAAATTAGAAAGTCCATATAATGGAAACAGTAGTACCACGACTCGTTCTGATGGTGTTCGTGATGAATATATTGAAGAGAAAGATGGTAGGACAATGATTTCATTAATTAGTAGGGATGATGATGAAATGCCAATTCAAAAGGTTCCATACGGTCGTGTTGAAGAAAGTATTACTAATGTTAATGGTGGTACTTCTGGTGAGATTGGTGAAACTTTAAAAAAAGAACCAACCTTACCTAAAAGAAAATCTGATTCTGTAATTATTGAGTCAACAGGTGTTACAGCTACATCAGAACCTGGACAATCAACTTCTAACACGAAAGAACAAAGTGATACATTATCTTCAAAAAATAGTGCATCAAAATTATTGGCATTTATGAGTGGTGGTGGAAAATCTAAAAAGGGAACTACATCTCCAAAAGAAGAAGCTGGTAAAGGAAAAAATACTGAACATGAAGAAGATGGTAAAGATGATGATGATGATGATGACGATATTAATGTTTAATAAACCTAATTATGACGGTAATGAGTAGATAAAAAAATCAACGATACATCATTGCATAAATTGTAAATTTATTTCATTCAGGAGTTTAGGCTTTTTATACTTTAGTTTGTATTTTTAGTCTCATAATAATAATATTTCCCTTTTTAATTATTTTCATTATGCATTTTTCTTTTTTAAAATTTGGGTCTCAATATAAGGTATATAGTGAGTGCAAGTCAAAAATTTAGAACAAAAAAATTACGAATTCCCCTTTATACATGTCATTTTTTTCATTAATTAAAAAAAAAAAAAAACCTGAACCGGTATTTTGTATTTAACGTTAATAAAAAAAAAAATTATACCAAGTTCAAAACTCAGTATTTAATGTAAAATCTTCATTTTCATTTAATTTATGAAAATGTGTTTAGAGCGAATTTTTAGCAACGTTAAAAACAGAAAGTAAACTTTGTAAAAGTGAAAATTTTTTTAAAAATGTCTGATGGATCATCTGAAACATTTTTTGATGTATAAAACTTAATAAAGCAACTTGGCTCAGACAGCCCTGAATTGGACGCCATATTTGGCTAGGAAAGTTTCCGGCAGTTGGAATTGAATCATGATGACTACGATACTTTTTTAAGTTCGGAAAACTCTCTTATCTTTTATATTTTATTACTAAGAATCTGATTTTGACCGAGATTTCGTGTTGTCACGTTGGCTCGCATAACCTTAAACACAAATCAAAATCATATCATTCTTATTAGTATATAGTAGGCATTTTTTGAGCCCAAAAAATTATAATTTAAACAAATGCAACTTAGAAAGGTGCTACCTATTTAAAAATATTAATATTACAATTTAAAGACAGTGATTTGATATAGTGATTAGCTTGTTATATTTCAAACCACTGATCTAGTGTCTAAACCCCGCTGATAGTATAAAGCCTTTATTAATTAAATATTCAAGCATTTTTTGAGGATATAACTAAAATAGATATAACTCAATATATAAAACATATAACAACATATAAAAAATTATCTTATTTAAAAATACGAGAATATAATTCCAGGTTGGGATATAACCTAGTACAGATATAATTATAAATTAAGTCTGATACTAGTCTGATACGTAGCAGATTTTGTCTCAGACTCGATCACGTGACAGACCTTTTATGGTCATATGTTCGATCGATTGATTGATCGATGATCAATCAAGGGGGATGTAAGGTACAGTTTAAGTGAATTAATGAAGTAATTACTGCGTAATTGTTCAAAGTATATTTTAGTATTGTTGAGGTTCCCGATTTTAGTTCTGGTTTCATCGACCCTCCCTCCCTACCCAGTAAGTTTTCCAAAGTGGTCTGTCGGGACGACTGTCATATGGAAAGCAAGGGTCAGGTGGCATATAATTTAGACGTCAGTCATTCATATAGAAGTGAATGCATTTTATGACCTGTCGGGACGACAGTCAGTTATACAAAATAATACAACCTATGACCTGTCAGAACGACAGTCATAGAAAAATTACGCGATACTAAAAAGCTACGTGGTTGCTCGATAAGCAGGTGAATAACACGTTGTATCTCAGATATCGATATTTTGGCTAGCATTTAACTGATCAACGTTGATTGGTCTAAATTACATTCTACGATATCTGAGGCAGGTTGTGGTTCCCTCTTGTTCATGTCATCATGTCATGGGGCATGCCTTTTAGGCCAAAAAGCATGCTCATGTCTACTGTATATATTAAAAATTTATACTATTAAATACATTATTTGCCCGCTTTTTTTGCAATCTGATTGGTTAATTTTAAATATTTGTGAATCTGGAACATTACAGTTAAATAAATATGGGAAATTCTATTTTTGATTCTGGTCAAAACGACCCCCTCTTATAATTTAGGGTTGGTGCGGGCTGGAATTATGTTAATGACAGTCGGGTTTTTATATTAAAAAACCCGGCCGGATCAAAATTAGAGATGGTAAGTTTGATTTGGTTTGATTTGGTTTAATTCAAATTTGATTAATGCGATCTGCATAAATTAGAATTTATATTAAACCAAATTAAACTTTCCCATCCCTAGAATTTTTCAATAAATATATATTATTGTATACATAGGTTTAGTGCTTATTTTTCATGTGTGCAAAAGCACTAGAGGCTCTGTTATACCATTACACTATAAAAAGTGCATTCTCTACTATGTAAAAAATAAACTTCAATAGGGGAATAAGAAAATGATACTATAACTAAAAGGGAAGTAAAAATAGAAAAACAGAAAAAAAATAACTAAAAAAACCAAAAAACATTCCAAAAAGGAAAAAAGATAAAATAAAAAACCTTCTACCAAAGAAGTAAGAGTGAATAGAATGAACAAATAAATAATAAAAATTATATGATACTAAAATTATATGATACTATACAGAGAAATGCTTCATCTAAATATTATCTCTCAAACTATAAATATTAGTATACAAATTTGTATGCTAAAATAATTTTGAAAAAAATTGATATCAAAGAAAAAAAATTTTTATAAAAATCTTTACTATAATTTGCTATGATAACTCTCAAAAGTTCAAGCTACATGACAATGCTTTATTTTTGTAGTATAATAAATCAATATAACTTAAATAAAGAGCATAAACTTATATGATGGCCATAAAATATGCTATAAGTAGTATAGTCAGGCCCCTAAATGCATGTTATCAGGACCGGCTCTAAAGCATGCATTTAGAGGAGCTGCAATTAGAGAACAACCAATAAGATCATGGTACATCTGTTGTTATATAACAAGTAAGTATCGCTATATTGATTTTGTTTAATATTTTAGAAATTTTATTTTTTAGTATATGTTAATACTTATGAATAACCCTTTAATCTATAATTTATATGTAAAATAAATTCTATGATCTATGTATTGTTCACAATCACTATCTTGAGTTACTCAGTTAATTAGTCAATCTGAAAGAAAGCTTCAAGGCTCAATTGTTTAAAAAACATGCTTTAATTTTTCTAATTGCTTTTTGCAAATTTAATAATGCTTGGTTATGATCTAACCAGACTTTTTCACTTAAATCCTGCTGTATAAAGTATTGTTCCAGCACTTATACAGCATTTAGTGTTTCATAGTGATTAATTAGAGAGATTTTCTTACTATTATCTTTATTTTTTTTTTACTATTGTCATCATTTAAATCTTTTTTGGGTTTTGCATTAGTAACTAGAGTTAAGATTTTCTGATTATTCAAGATTTTATTTGTATTTTTCTCTTCTGGGTAATTAATATAGGCTTCAAAACTCATCAGATTTCAAAGATTAAATGCTTTATTATCCTCTTTCATCTCTTTCATTAACTTATTGTCATTATTATTATTAGTTAGCTTTTTATTATTTTGAACAACTAAAAGGATCCCTGTGTGCTAAAAGCAATTACATATCTATAGTAGAGCAAAATTATTCTTAAGCATTAAAAAAATTAATATTTTAATAATTACTTACCATATCATTGTGGGATAAATGTGCTGATATTTATTAAATAATATTTTAGGGGGTAGAAGGTCAAGCCAAATCTTACCTTATATAAAAAATTTTAGCCAATTAAATTAGCTAAACATCTTATCTAAAGGTGGAAGTAAGCCTTTATAGTAAATAGATATTAGGTAATACATATCAGCACCCTAACATCTTGGAGTGTTATTTCATAATGATATGGTATACTATTTAATTTATTTATATACAAATAATTAATAATTTTTTTAATTTTTAAAAAACCTAATTTTACCGATTCTATCATTAATTAATTTAACAATTCCATTAGTTTTTATTTTAAGGTAATTCCATTTATTTATATATTATTTTTGATGATATTTCTTGTCATGCTTGAACAATAAACTTTATGGTATTAAGAACATCTAATTTTTTATCTTTTCTGGATTTGTACTAATCGAGCAACCATTTTATAAAATAATTTTTGTAATGATATTTGAAAGTCATAATGATACCAACATCAAATGAGATGTTGTGTTTAGAAGAAAGTAGTAGATAGTGGTATTACAAAGGTTTAAATTACTAAAAGAATTGTACTATAAATAGTCGAATAAAAGATCCCCCTAGATAGTAGACCCACTATATACTATACCTGGATGCAGATCGCAAGATTTTTTTAAATTAAATGTGACTCTTTTTTAAAATCTAAATTGCATATTATAAGTGCAAAGCGCAGGTGCATCTCAAATCTTTACACTATACAATATAAGCTCTTAGCTGCATACTATATTTGGGGTCTAATAGGGTTCTAAAATTGGTGGAATATAACAGACCCAGGTTTTGTATCTGGCCATTTATAGTACTTGGCATTATCTACTAAAAGGATTACCTTATGATTGGCTATTTTTAGATCGAATTCTTTAAGTCATGTTTGAAACAACATAGTTGTCTAAGCTATCCATGCCTTACTACTTGATTCATATGTAATACTGAGCCTATTGTATTTAATACCTTTAAAGCATTGTGAGTTGGGTGTTTTACCTATTACAAAGAGCTTAAATTTATCTGTTCTATTAATATTCAATAATTCTTGTGTTTTATACTAGAAAGCCAAAGCTAAGAAATCTTTTTTATCTTTTGTTCAGTTATTTTCAGATTGAACTTATATTTCAAATATTTACAGAAAGAAGTATTGTAAAAAATTATATATTAACTAAAAAAATTCTACAGATTGGTTTTTTGAAAAAGTTGGTTCAAGTGATCATTAAAAAAAAGTTGTGATTGAATATTGTCAATTCTTATTATATGTTTAGGAAAGTGTTAGATATCAGCTAATATCATAGGGTAGGGAGGTGGTAGACAAAATCTTAGATCTAAATTAGTGATACAAATCGATGAAAATTTTTCAATCGATTAGTTGATAAATCATTTTATCCAACTAATCGATTAATCGATTTTATTAACTAATCGATTAGTTGGCGATTAATCGACTAATCGATTAATTGATTAGTTGACTAATCGATTGACCGATCGATTAATTGAATAAATAATAAACGAAATTTGGTAAAATACACGTAAGGTAGCAACTGAAAACAGCCGGGTTGACATTCTTATATGATCAGTTGATTAAACGACCAGTTGACTAATCGATTAATTAGTCGATTAATCAATTAGTTGGCCAATCGATTAATCGATTAGTCGACTAATCGATTAATCAACTAAGTTGGGTCTGTAAAATTCAAATCGATTAGTTGTCAACTTTACAACTAATCGATTAATTCGATTTTCGATTTGTATCACTAATCTAAATATACACATATAATCAATCAAAATAACTAAATTTTTCAGAAGAAAGGGAGAAAAGTGGGCTCTATAGTAAATTGATTTTAGCTAATATCTGACATGTTCCTTATAGTATTGTATTTTTTTAATTAAAGTTATATACCATAGTGCACTAACCAAAGTACACCTCTTTTTCAATACCCCTATTGCAAAATACCTAGTGCAAAGTACAAAATCTCTATTAATTAAATATAAAATTTTTTTTCATATGGTACAGAAGCATGGCGAACATTTGTTTTAATTGGTCAAAAAATGTAAACAAGTAAAGAATATGCATAATGTAGATTATTATATAAATTTAGATATACAGTTACATGCATAAACATTAATTGCATTTAGAATTTTCTCGAAAAAAAGCAATTAAATCTTGTATCATACTTAAACGATTCATTATGCTTTTTCATCATATAATTAGCTTCACCTCTATATTTAAAAGCTATTGTATTATCTGGTTTAATTTCTAGCAATCTAGTTAGACATGAATAGGTTGCTGATGACGTATCATTTTTATATTGCACTGGATCTTGCAATTTAATTTGTAGCAAAAAATTGCACAATTTATTTTGTCCAATTAGAGATAATATTTTAAATTAGGTTTTTGGAATTTTAGCTTTATGTTATATGCTGTATTATATAATAACTGTATCTTTCTCACATACATTAAATCATCTTAGAATTATCAAAAAATTCCAATGAAAAAGAGCGCAAATTGCAATCGATATAACTTATTTACAGCCTGGTTTTGAACATGTGATATACGAAAACTAATATACCGACCGAAGAGCAAGAAATCGAAGAAGAAATTACCCAAAATCCAGAATTAAAAAGGTCTAATCTGCGGCAGGAAAAAATTCGGCAGGGGTTGACAAGCAGAAATAAGGTTATCGATGATTGCATTAAAATTTTCAACTTAAAATTATCAACTATGAAGCGTAATCGAATGGATTTCTTTTAAAAGATTAGATAATATTCAAAATAATTGTGATGGATTATTGGCAACCTGGTTAGATGGAATACGATATGTAAATTGTAATGAAGTTGAAAAAAATATCAATATACACAGTTATGTACGAAAAGATCAGAATAGTCTCTCGCTTTTATTATGACAATAAACAAACCATATCTCTGGACGGCTGATACTCAACGAGAGAGAAATTTATTTCTGGCTACCCTTTTAAAGTTTTAATTTTGTTGATTAATTAAATGCTATTATCAAGGTTTTAATTAAAAATGATTAAAGTATGAAAATATCCTATTAAAAAAATGGTAGGTTTATAAGACACATATCAAACGTCTCCCAAAATTAATTAATTTTGATGATAGTTCTGTATCAGGTAATTTTTTTATATTCTTTATTATTTTTATCTTACATAATTTCAAGATCCACTTAATTCTACTTTATGAATTAGAAACAAAGGTACAGCCTACATTTGTTTCCCAAATTGATACTGAGAATTGTTTACAAGGACGTCTGACCAATGCTAACAAATCAACTTCAAGCCTTAATCAAAAAAAAAGACCGAATTCCACAAGCAGGTGGTCTTAAAAACGATTCTAATGGTATAGTGCAACACAAAGCTGAGGATGAGGGTATTATTTATTTTTTATATATTTTATCCCCTTCTTAGTCATTTTATGTTTATGTACTTCATTTAACACACCTTATTATTTATAACTGAAGATGTTAAACAAGAAGAAATATCATTAATAAATGTTTCCGAGTTACTTAATGATTTTGACTGGAAAGGAAGTGGTAATGCTGCAGCATTAGAAGAGAGATTATTGAATGAGCTTGCTGCATTAGAAGCTGTGAGTACTTTGTATTTGATTTATTTTCGTCCAGCTTTGTTTAATTATGACGTTCAATTATGACGTTCAATTATGACATTCAATTATGACATTCATTATATGCGTTCAATTATGACATTTAATTATGACGTTTAATTAATTATTATTCAGGCCAATATTCATGCGATGGTGGAATCTGATGATAGGGTTAATTCGGTTATTGAACAAATTGACAAAGCAATTAATGAGTTAGATAATATGGATTCATGGCTTTCTATTTATGCTGCTGAATTAAATGTATGAAATTTATGGTTTATCATTCTATTTGTTGCCCGAAATATACTTATTAAAAAACTTAATAATTTTTAGTCTATGGGGGATGAAGATATCCATCACATTGAATCTCAAAATCGAGGTCTACAAGTTCAAACAGCTAATCAAAAGGCCTTGTTATCTGAGCTTGATCGACTTATAGTGAGTTATAAAGTCGTATTGTCTGATCGCAACTTTTTGAACATCACTGATTGATTTATTTTTTAATTAAATATCACGAATTAGCAAATTATCAGTATTCCTGACCAGGTAATTAAAATTCTCCGTCAAGAATCGATGGACACTCCTCAAGGAGTTCAGAATATTGAACAAGCAGCTGAACAATTAAAACATGCAATAGAAACTCCGTTTGATAAATGTATGTCGATATTTTAATTCAATTCATATTCTGATCATTTTTTAAGTATCGATATCGTCTGTTTTTAGCCTTGCAGGAGATGAAAGCTATACAAGAAAAAATAGAATCATATAGATATCATGCTAAAAATTTCTGTTCCCGATTTGGTGAATATATGCGTATGATGTTCCAATTCCAAGTAAGTTATTCAAATAGTTATGTAATATATTTATTTTTATTTATATTATTTATTTATTTATTCAAAGCTTAATATGGGTTCTTAAATTATTTATTTATTAGACAGAAACTTTAATGAATGATAAAAGTAGAGGGCCACGACATAATAACCTAACCATTCAAAGTCATGATTATATTACAAATAATTTGTCTAAATATTGCACATTGTCATTATGGGTAAAAGAGATGGATCCTAATCGACATTTAGAAGTCCAATCGGTTAGTCAACAGCATTAATTAATTCTTTAAGAATTGGTGGCATGATTATATTTATTAATCTTTTTTTTTTTTTATTTTAGCTTTATGTTGCTGCCAAGGAACCAATTTATAAAAAAGAGACTAAAGAATATCTCCAGCAGATGAGGTATCTTTTATCTAAGAGAGATTTGGCCGAGGAAGCTACTTACAGTAATAAAAAATTTTTTTTTTATTTCAAAAGATTACAATATACAATTTTATTATGCTATGATTGATATCATTGTTATCTTTTTAGTTTTTAGTGCAGAAATGCATATAGCAATCGGAGTAGTTTGTTTTCATTTGATAGTACCAAACAAGCATTGGAGTTTAGAGATAATAATAATAATAGTGGAAAAATTCCACTTGAAGAGGTAACATATATAGCGAGTTTTTGGAAATTACAATGATGTGACGGTTTATTCTAATATTTAATAATGATGTCATTTTATTATAGTCCTTCAATCATTGTCTTCGAACTATTATTCCATTGATTTCCAACGAACAAAAGTTTATGGCTGATTTTTTCAATCTTGACAAAAAAGATTCCAAATCATCATTTAATGATTCAGAAGTGTTTCTTAAAGATTTGGATGATGATGAAGATGAAATTATGCATAAAAAACTTCTTTAGTAAACTATTATTTTGATTCTAATATATATGAATACAATTTTTAATTTATTTGAGATTTATAAATGATTTGTATTTTAAAGTGAGCACATGGAAAAACTATTTAATTTCTCCCAGATGAATTATGTGCATTTATTGATTATGGATGCAAGCTTGACGCAGCGTAAGAATATTAAACTGCCAGCTAATTGTATATTTTGAATCTATATTAAAATTCTAACCAGAAATTTGTCAATTTTATATCAAAAAAAAAGAAGAATTCAAATAGTAGGAATTATTGTGTCTATCGAAAAGCTCATTCAAGAAGAGGAAAGACCTAACTTTAATTATGTAATTAAAGTGTTTCGAGATGTCAGGAAACACTGTCTTGAAAATTTTGGATCGATTCATTGTAAGTCTAACTGACAATGACGACTTATACGTATGTCTATGAATATACTTATTTATTTTGTTTATTCGATGTGGGCAAATTAGAATGATCAACTCAAAGCAATTGAAGACACAAAGGTTACTTCAAAAAGACGAAAGGGAATAGTCTTGTTCATCCGTATATTTCCAGTACGTACATTTATTTCATAGATTGTCGATTAAATTCAGAAAATGACAATCGAATTTGTACACGATCAACTCATGACATATTGATTGAATTTAAATGATTTAGCATCGTTCACATCGTCTTAGCGAGGCGAATCTCATCATTTAAACCCAATAACTATATAAGTTAATCGTGTACGAATTTGATTGTCCTTCTGTCCGAATTTGATTATTCCACACGTAAAACTTATATTGTTTAATCTTATTCAAGTCTATTAAATGCACAATGTTTATTCNAAAAAAAAGACCGAATTCCACAAGCAGGTGGTCTTAAAAACGATTCTAATGGTATAGTGCAACACAAAGCTGAGGATGAGGGTATTATTTATTTTTTATATATTTTATCACCTTCTTAGTCATTTTATGTTTATGTACTTCATTTAACACACCTTATTATTATTATAACTGAAGATGTTAAACAAGAAGAAATATCATTAATAAATGTTTCCGAGTTACTTAATGATTTTGACTGGAAAGGAAGTGGTAATGCTGCAGCATTAGAAGAGAGATTATTGAATGAGCTTGCTGCATTAGAAGCTGTGAGTACTTTGTATTTGATTTATTTTCGTCCAGCTTTGTTTAATTATGACGTTCAATTATGACGTTCAATTATGACATTCAATTATGACATTCATTATATGCGTTCAATTATGACATTTAATTATGACGTTTAATTAATTATTATTCAGGCCAATATTCATGCGATGGTGGAATCTGATGATAGGGTTAATTCGGTTATTGAACAAATTGACAAAGCAATTAATGAGTTAGATAATATGGATTCATGGCTTTCTATTTATGCTGCTGAATTAAATGTATGAAATTTATGGTTTATCATTCTATTTGTTGCCCGAAATATACTTATTAAAAAACTTAATAATTTTTAGTCTATGGGGGATGAAGATATCCATCACATTGAATCTCAAAATCGAGGTCTACAAGTTCAAACAGCTAATCAAAAGGCCTTGTTATCTGAGCTTGATCGACTTATAGTGAGTTATAAAGTCGTATTGTCTGATCGCAACTTTTTGAACATCACTGATTGATTTATTTTTTAATTAAATATCACGAATTAGCAAATTATCAGTATTCCTGACCAGGTAATTAAAATTCTCCGTCAAGAATCGATGGACACTCCTCAAGGAGTTCAGAATATTGAACAAGCAGCTGAACAATTAAAACATGCAATAGAAACTCCGTTTGATAAATGTATGTCGATATTTTAATTCAATTCATATTCTGATCATTTTTTAAGTATCGATTTCGTCTGTTTTTAGCCTTGCAGGAGATGAAAGCTATACAAGAAAAAATAGAATCATATATATATCATGCTAAAAATTTCTGTTCCCGATTTGGTGAATATATGCGTATGATGTTCCAATTCCAAGTAAGTTATTCAAATAGTTATGTAATATATTTATTTTTATTTATATTATTTATTTATTTATTCAAAGCTTAATATGGGTTCTTAAATTATTTATTTATTAGACAGAAACTTTAATGAATGATAAAAGTAGAGGGCCACGACATAATAACCTAACCATTCAAAGTCATGATTATATTACAAATAATTTGTCTAAATATTGCACATTGTCATTATGGGTAAAAGAGATGGATCCTAATCGACATTTAGAAGTCCAATCGGTTAGTCAACAGCATTAATTAATTCTTTAAGAATTGGTGGCATGATTATATTTATTAATCTTTTTTTTTTTTATTTTAGCTTTATGTTGCTGCCAAGGAACCAATTTATAAAAAAGAGACTAAAGAATATCTCCAGCAGATGAGGTATCTTTTATCTAAGAGAGATTTGGCCGAGGAAGCTACTTACAGTAATAAAAAATTTTTTTTTTATTTCAAAAGATTACAATATACAATTTTATTATGCTATGATTGATATCATTTTTATCTTTTTAGTTTTTAGTGCAGCAAATGCATATAGCAATCGGAGTAGTTTGTTTTCATTTGATAGTACCAAACAAGCATTGGAGTTTAGAGATAATAATAATAATAGTGGAAAAATTCCACTTGAAGAGGTAACATATATAGCGAGTTTTTGGAAATTACAATGATGTGACGGTTTATTCTAATATTTAATAATGATGTCATTTTATTATAGTCCTTCAATCATTGTCTTCGAACTATTATTCCATTGATTTCCAACGAACAAAAGTTTATGGCTGATTTTTTCAATCTTGACAAAAAAGATTCCAAATCATCATTTAATGATTCAGAAGTGTTTCTTAAAGATTTGGATGATGATGAAGATGAAATTATGCATAAAAAACTTCTTTAGTAAGCTATTATTTTGATTCTAATATATATGAATATAATTTTTAATTTATTTGAGATTTATAAATGATTTGTATTTTAAAGTGAGCACATGGAAAAACTATTTAATTTTCTCCCAGATGAATTATGTGCATTTATTGATTATGGATGCAAGCTTGACGCAGCGTAAGAATATTAAACTGCCAGCTAATTGTATATTTTGAATCTATATTAAAATTCTAACCAGAAATTTGTCAATTTTATATCAAAAAAAAAAAAAGAATTCAAATAGTAGGAATTATTGTGTCTATCGAAAAGCTCATTCAAGAAGAGGAAAGACCTAACTTTAATTATGTAATTAAAGTGTTTCGAGATGTCAGGAAACACTGTCTTGAAATTTTGGATCGATTCATTGTAAGTATACATTCTAACTGACAATGACGACTTATACGTATGTCTATGAATATACTTATTTATTTTTGTTGATTCGATGTGGGCAAATTAGAATGATCAACTCAAAGCAATTGAAGACACAAAGGTTACTTCAAAAAGACGAAAGGGAATAGTCTTGTTCATCCGTATATTTCCAGTACGTACATTTATTTCATAGATTGTCGATTAAATTCAGAAAATGACAATCGAATTTGTACACGATCAACTCATGACATATTGATTGAATTTAAATGATTTAGCATCGTTCACATCGTCTTAGCGAGGCGAATCTCATCATTTAAACCAATAACTATATAAGTTAATCGTGTACGAATTTGATTGTCCTTCTGTCCGAATTTGATTATCCCACACGTAAAACTTATATTGTTTAATCTTATTCAAGTCTATTAAATGCACAATGTTTATTCTTAGAATAGCGCTTTGTGGAGCGCATAGAACATACAATGAATGGAGCAGATAAACTAGAAATACGCAATATTGTGAATAGTGGTTACGAAAAGATTGTTAAAATGATGTTTGATTGTTTAGAGGCTATTTCAAAATATGAAGAGTCAATCGCTGATGATAGGGAACAGTTAAATGCGCATATAATGACTTTAGGTAACATTTCATATTTTTCATGTTTTAAAATAATATTGTGAAATTAATTTTATTATATCTGCTTATTATAGAAAACATGCACCACTTTTATACAGAAATTCGAATCCGTAAAATAATTGTTCTTGAACCATTTATGAGATATGCATGAACTTCGTACGATAAACATCTGGAAGCTTACGCCAAATCAGTCGTTCGGAGACCATTCGGTAAACTGTTGGTATGTGTGATTTTAAAAGGTTACCTGGACTATATTATTTACTGGCAACAAATTTCTTGATTTATATTAATGACATTTATATATATTTCAGGAATTCTTTGAAGGAATAGAAAGTCTATTAAGAACAACGTCTGCACCGGAAGAAGTTGGATTTCGGCTCAAATACAGTAAGGATGCGTTAAAGAAAGTTGTGTCACAGTACCCCGGCAAAGAAGTTTGTATTATTTTTATAATTTTTTATAATTTTTTCAACAAACTTCAAAAAATATGCTCATAATATAAATTTTTTCATATAGATAAGAAAAGACATGATTTCATTGTATAAACGAGTCGACAAACATTTTACAGAGGAAGAAGGATTACTACAAGTTGTATGGCGTAGTATAGAAGAAGAAGTGATTAGATGCCATGAAAGATTTACATCAATTATTAATAAATGTTATCCAGATTCAAATATTTCTTTGGAGTTTTCGATAGATGATTTACTGAATTACTTTTCAGAGTTAGCTAGAAGTCATTTGTTGACTATTTTTTGTATTGAGGTAATTTGCAATACACATTGTTTTTTTATCCGTACTCAGATGACTATCAATTCACTTAATATTAACCAACGCGTTTGTTTATATTTTTTAGTTAATCCTTAACTAAATTTTTGGTTTTGGATATCTAACCTTTACCTGTTTTCCTAGTTTATAATAATGATATTTTAATGGAAATTGGTGTTAAAAATAGGTTTATTTATTGGTTTGTTTATTTTATACAGTGTATAATAACCTTTAAAGGCTAATTGTAGTGGTAGACAGTATATTAAACAAATGATATAATAATGCTTTTTAGTGAAATAAAATTTTGAACTATATAGATACTAATATATAATCTTTCAAGATTGTCCTAGATTCTGTATCTTCCGATGATGGCAATTGCACACGTTCATTTTCACGTACTAACTTATTTACAAAATCAAAATGAAATAATAAAAACATAAAAGGGATCAACGAACTCTCTTAATCTTTAATGTCTCTAAACATCTTTCATAAATTGGTTTATTAATTAAGCTGAAAGGTTTCAATGAATTAATTATTGTTCTTTAACAACGCATATAAAAAAGCTACTGCCGTAAAACTATCAATATCTTAAAGACCATTCTTCTAGCAACTGCTTATTCAAAAGAACTGCACCTCCTTTACGTTTACGAACGTAATTGAAAAAGATCTCAAATGATTTAGCATTATCTGCTAAATCATTAAAATAATTCATAGTCGTTAATTTACCTGTGACCAAATTAGTTGATCTCGTAAAATCAAAAAATTTTTAGAATTCGTTGAGACATTTAAAATAGATAAAATATGATAATGATTTATTAGTGATAACCCTCACCTGAAATCTCAATCAAAATAACATTCTTCCATTTCATGTTCAAGATAATTTAACTCTAATTCTGTCCATTTATAACGTTTTTGTCTACCAGTTGTTGTGGTTCTTATCTGTTATGAATTCACATTCAGTTACAAAGTTTTTTCAAAGTTTTGTAATTTTTTGGACTTTAAACATCATCATAGGTCCAAAACGACCTGTAATTTCGAAATGCAAATTAAAGTTAGGACGTGCAAAAAAAAAAAAAAGGTCTACACAAAATTCTATTAATAAAACAAGTTGAGCTTATGTTGCGTGTATTGCGTGTAATGATTTAAAAGCTTGAATTCTTAAAAGAGCTGCTCGTTCCTCAAAAAGTGCTACTGTATATGGAGAAAAATTTATCGACCTCGAGATCGATGAAACTTTAAGAAAAAGAAAATTTTCATCCAATAATGACCTATGAATTTATTTACCGACCTAGGCAAGTTTTCGAAAATACGTATTGACTAGTCGATAATCGACCAATCTACAAACGTCAAACTGTGATTCAGGGACTTTCTGTGTTTCACATAATACCACAGAATTCACATAAATATGCTTATATCACGTAATTTTGTGTTTTCACCGCAGAATAGCACATAATGTGGCAATTTCATCGCAGAATAGCACATAATGTGGCAATTTATAAGAATTGTCACATAATTTGCCAATTTATTAGACAACAGATCCGGTAATAATTTTTGGTTTTGTCACCGCAGAAAATCACTGTCCCTGCTGTGATTGGACGATCTTGTCGATCACGTGGCAGGTAAACATGTGTTTACGCGTTGACAGATATATAAGGACTATTTTTCAACCTTTCACTTAGCTAATTTCATTTTACACTTTTATTTTTTTATTTTCCTTTATATTCGTCCTTTTTAATACTACGTCATTTTTTCGATACTACACTTCCTCTACTTCCCCTAACCCATATTATTTACACATTTTATTATCCCATTCATTTTAAAAGTCTTTAGCAGAAGCGCGTAATACTCTTAGAGATATTTTGCAAAAAATTCTTTAAGAGAAAAATATTACAAATTTTTGTTATTGACTATAATTTTTTTTTGTTTGTTTATTTTTTTTTTTTCTTGTGTTCCTTTCGAGCGGGGACGTTTCGTCAAAATGAACCTTAAAGCGATAACCGGGGTTATCTAATCAGTTTTTGCTCGAAAAACTGAGGTTTGATAAAATTCCCAGCTCACTTGGGTTTTTGCGAGTTCTTTGTCGAAACTTTTGGATACAAAGTAGGCTTTTTTTGTTTTTGTTTTTTTT
>QKWP01000503.1:156168-178444 GCA_003550325.1 Gigaspora rosea | reverse complement strand
TTTTTTTTTTTTTTTTTTTTTTTTTTTTTTTTTTTTTTTTTTTTTTTTTTTTTTTTTTTTTTTTTTTTTTTTTTTTTTTTTTTTTTTTTTTGTGCCGAAAGTATCCTAACTTAATAAAAAAAAAATTTAAACAAAAAAATTTATTTTTTAAAATGTAAATAATTGTAAATGTATTAAGTACTGCTGTACTGTAAATATGTTTGTGAAATAAATTTTGCTTATAATAAAGTTTTGAAATTAAAATCGATTTATTTTCTAAAAAAAAATTTTTGTCAATGTTTTAATATTCTTCGATAAAATAGAAGTCACAAATAGGTCCGGTTCGGTTGGTCTCTGATCTCAAAGATTGTCTATTTTTTTCACGTAATTAATTTTTATAATTAACCGGTCTGAACTTGTTAATGGCTGAAACTGAAGTAACTAGTATGAAAAAAAAATATATATATTTTTTTTCAGGGTGTTAAGTTGAATTGTACCCAGAGCGTATGTCAAAAGTTGAACATGAACTGAGTTGAACACAAAGTATAAGTTCAGTTCAAAATTTTCCAAATTTCAATTCATGTTCATCGGAACCCTAACTAAATGTTGATTCTTAATCGAAGCATTTAACGTTCTTGACAAAGAATCATACATAACTTTGGTTTTCTTTTGCAAATAAGGAGTTAGATTTCTTTATTAATAAGATTTAATGTCAGGGATGATAGGGGATGATGCTGAAATCGAATGATGCTGAAATTTGGAGTCTCGATTTGAAACTATAAGCCCTGCTAAAATCCACATATAATCTTTAAATATCAAATCTACCCAAACCTTACCCTAACCATATAAGACATATTTCTACCATAAAATTTTCCATTGTTCAGTTTTCGAAATACTTTTTTTTTTTTGCATTAATTTTTCTTTTCTTGACCTATAGTGTTGCGATATTTTATGGGTCTTTAAATGATAATTTGTTACAATCGTTTCGGAACCCAAAAGATGGTAAAGAGAAAGAAGCAAAAAATTGGAGAAAAAAAAACGCAAGATGCATTGATTCGGAAGAGACTATTAAATAAAATCAATCAGTGTAAAGTCATTCTGTATTATCATATAAGGAGTATAGTTTCAAGAGAGATGCTGGGTGGCAACAAGACGTTCAAATGCCGAATTGCAAGATACGTTAAACAATGCCGGGTCCTTAGACTTGCTGATTGACTGTTTACAACGTGAGCGGGACTAAGATAATTTTTTGTAATATATATATTTACTAATATAACCGCTACCGCTACGCTCCGTACAAAAAAATTTCTAAGCCTATTTTACGATAACTTGGGTCGTTTAAAGCCTGGCATCTCACGAAATTATCCGGAATTATGGATCAATTTTTAAACAGCTCAACGGTTCCAAACCTTATATAAAAGTAATAATTTAACTTATAACCTAACTCTGCACAACAACATTGAAATACACTTTTAACAATTCGGCGTAAAGCAACTGATGTTTGTATTCAACATGCACAAACTTAAAAACAGTTTGATATTCCAATCTGAAAAAAAAATTCTGGGATAACTCCAACTCAGAATAATCATTGATATTAGATCAAAAAAAAAATATAAATTTTTTTTTTTATTTGTATCAGTTACAAACAGGCAAAACTACTAGTTTTAACTAGTTCTGTAGTTACAATAAAACTGTTTATAAAGTTTATATAAACAATTTAAGAAACTAATTGGAATTAATCAGCACGGGTTTTGGTTGGTTAAAAATTAAAGATCTTTTATTCATGATGTAATACAGTATGTGATAGTATGTTTAACCATAACGATAAATTATATAACCAGCTCATACCATATAAGCGCGAAATAACGCCCACCTGCGCATTAATTAATTGACCTGCGCGTTTCGAAATAAGATTTAATGTTTTAAATTGTACCCTTAATCATAATAAGATTAGAACAAATGATTCAGAACAGGATTTGGTACTAAATAGACCTACTTTCGTCTCAATGTGAATAGAGTCAAAAAGTAGGATTACTTAGTACAAACATAGTTTTGGAGCACTTCTTGCCTCTTTACTTTTTATGTAGGGTATATTGAGATGCGCGTTAATTCGGGATGCCCATGGGCGTTAATTTGAGATCACATATATTCTATTTTAGAGGTTTCTGATTTTTGAAATGACGCCCACGAGCGTTATTTCGCGCTTATACGGCATGTAACATTTATAGTTTTATGACGTTCAATAAAACGTGATAAACTAGATAGTTCAACTGGTTTTAACTCAAACGATAACGGGTTGAGTTTTGAACTGACTCAATATAATTCAATCCTAACTATTTAACATCCTTAATTATTGACAATAAAATAAAATAATAATAAAGTTTTTGTTCTGAAAATTTCAAATTGTTCTCGAAATAGTCAAAATTGATAATAATGCTGTAGTGAATGAATGTTGAAGCCAAAAACAATTTTAATATTGAAACATTCATAAAGATGCAATAGAAAAACCATAAAGATTACGCTAGAAGCTTTATTTGCAATCTTAAAAACTTGAATATCTCTATCGATAAATATTTTACGATCTTGTAATTTCAGTTCATGTAGCCGAAGAAAAATTGATGAATGGTAAAAAAGGATATTCTTATGGCAGATCAAGATTACAAGTATGTACCGGTAAAAAACAAAAAAATGTGTTCACTATTACTAAAGCAAATAAAGAAAACTAAATAAATAGCTTTATTATTTTTAGTTATTTCTACATTTGTACAATGTAAAAAATTTAAATCATGTTTTCGAAACTTTAATGTTATATTTATTTATCTTATCATACGTTAATGTTATTTAATACAGTCAGCTTTACGAATTTATTTGCAATCTGAATATTGATGTAACTTGTTCCAAATTTTCTATGTACCTTTTTTTAAAACAAATTGCGTAAAATATTATATAATGAATATTCAAATACATTTTTAAGGGCCCATTTCTACATCATATTCAAACCAATCTACACCTTCCAATGATTGTTGCATCTGATTTCTTAAAGCAATAACTTCACTTTCTGGAATAACGTATAGCTGTTCATCCAATTAATAAAAAAACTACCATATCCATTGATGATACTTGGTGGTACGTTAACATTCCTACCCGGTTTCCCATAGAGTAAAGCCGTTAGGGATTTGAATAGATCTATCACGTCTATCTACAAAGTAAATTCTGGCAGCACCTTGACCTAATGATTCGATCCTTAATTTTGTGTTGTTGTTTATTCTGACAACTCTTCTATTGTCTCAATATAGGAGAAAGAACCTCTATACCTCATCTGGCAAGGTCTACGTAATTTATTTTCGACATTTTTGGTGTAATATGTGTGTAGTTAACAGAAAATTGAAATGTAAATTTGCGTTATTTGCGTTAATTTGTTATAACGTGACTAATCTACCAATCAAATCGTAACGCTAAATTGGGGTCCCTTTTTAAGCAACCGAATTCTATACAATTTTCTTCTTCAGTTCATCACTTTGGATGTTATATGTTCTTGGCATAAATAGAAAATTAATGCGTACTTGTCGTGAAGTGAAACGAGGTGAAATGGGGATTTTGGATTTATTCGATTTCATACTTCTCGATATAGTATAGTAATAGCGGCTTTGATGTGACCTCACTTGCACAGAAATAATGCGCAAATTTTATTTTTATATATAATATGAACACATTGTAAAAAAGAAAAGTTCGGCGTTAGCTAAACTAAGATGATAGAGTAGCGGTTGCTTCAAGGGAGAAAAAGCAATGAAAATCCATGTCTGCTTCTTTAGTCTGCCGACCCTTAGACCATAAAATTGCAGCGCCTTCGTATTACTAGCTAAGATGTTATATAACCAAGCGCTATTTTATTTAATGATCGTTTTTAAATTTTGATTCTCGGTCTCAAGTTCAGAAGTTTGTTGTCTTAGTTCAGACTGCAAAGCTTGATAATATATATATATATATATATATATATNAACATCAATAGCAAAAATATCAGAAATCAAAATCCACAAAATACAAACTAACTATGTATGCGAAATCGAGCTGTCAGGAGGGCCAGCTTTATTGATACAATAAAAATAAAGTCGATAATCTATATTATTTCTATACTTACCTACATTTACCTATAGGATGAAGGTTTCAAGATAGATAAGAAATAATTATTCCAATTACTACATGTATGTTGGTAAATTATTGCTACGGTGTTATTAACGCTTAATCATAAAAAGGGTACATCCTCTCGAGTTTGTGGTGAACAAAAACAAAAATAACTATGTTATACAAAGAAGGATCAATTTTTTCTATAATAGATAATCTCATAAAAGTTACGGATATAAATTCTATTAATTAACTGGAACTTATTGGCTGGAGCTGAGGGAAACGAGGCGAAAGCCTTTCAATTACTGTACTGAATTTTCGGAAATGTCCGGCTCCCGCTTCACCTTGACCCAAATTTTAGGTTCAATAAACCAAAATTGAGCTTAAATTAGGATCAACGTCTGGATACCTGATTCTTGGTTAAATATAATAGCTGACATTTAATATAATATATAAACTGACTTTTAATAAAAGAATAATTAGTCAATTAGAAAGTAAGAATTAAATACGTCATCGTATTGTAAAAAATAAATTTAATAAATAGTTTATCAATTAGAAAATATAAATTCGTCATTGTATCGTAGGCAAGTATTTTGAATAAATAAAAGACGACTTTGTTACGTTCTTTTTTTATTTTGATTAAAATGCAAAAACGAAAAAGAACTTATACACCTGAACAAGTGGCTATAAGAAATGCAATACACAAGTCACAAGGTTTAACAACATTACCACAAGCTGTAATAGACCTTGGAAATAGGGAATTTGCACTCGGCCTTACATTTGTAGGTGTATCGAGAGTTCGCACGCTTGGTGATCTTCTTTTTGATAGTGCATTCACCTTTGAAAGATTACAAAAATTAGGACAACATGCACGTTTACAGCAAAGATTAATGGAAGAACAAAGATTACTTTCTTTATAAATTATTATAAATTATTAAGAATTTACTAAAATTATGAAATTATTATAAATATAATTTTACAAATAATAGCCATTTATAAAACTTTAAATACTATTTTTATAAATAAAAGCAATTTATAAAATTTAAATTGTATATCAAATTAATTTAATTCTAAAGTATAAGGGCTAAGAATTAAGGCTCCAGCCCCAAAACGACGCCGTTTTTCTAGTATCTATGAAATTTTGAATTTGTACTGAGGCAAGACGTTGAACAAGGTAAAAAGCACCAAATAGCATAGTCATAACCCACTATATCACGTACCAACAGTCTGAATACCAAAAATTAAATTCTTCTAAGTCTGCTTTCTCAATAATCATATGTTTATCGAACGATCTGATTGGCCGAAAAATTTATCGTGATTATCATCATTTGAAAGAAAAAAAAACCTGAATTTCATAGAGTTGCGCTGATTGATTAAAGTTTATCATTATTAATAGAGAACCAAAAGATTATGTTTTATAAGATGAATCTTCAGCAAGACGTCGTTGGTACCAAAAGACTACTACAATACGGACAACCTAGTTCCAACCAATAAAAATTTTTAGTGACCAAATTAAATTTTTATATATGTATATCTGATATAGTGTGACCAAATTTAAAATTTTATTGTAAAGTAACCAAATTATTAATTTAATAAAATATTGTAGCTAATTTAATATATGAGTGACGCCAAGGGAAAATGGGGCATTGGTTTATCATTTATTATTTTATTTAAATTACAGATAATAAATGATTAACCAATGTCCCATTTTCGCTTTGGCGTCAATCATATAAAGTGGCCAAATTTAACATATAAATTTTATGTAAAGTGGTCAAATTTGCTTTGTTTAATAGTAATTTCAAGCGGTCAAATATCTTATTTAATTATAAATTTAATTCTCTACTATATTATTAAAAATAATTTTAACAAGAAATTAGCGTTTTGAAGTTAAATTTATTTGTCAGAATTTAGGTTGTCTATTCTGTATAGTGAAATATTTTCACTCTATTGGTGAAATTAGTGAAACTTATTTCACCAGTGTCTCAAGTTTTTTGCATTAGATTTTTGTATCAAAACATAAAACGTCCAGAGACTACTGTAACACGTAAAAGAACTATATTTTAGTTATTAAATTATTATATCTGATATTATTTTGTATATATCTATTATAAATATTTACTGTTTCATTATATAAGTATCTCAATCAAATATGGCTATTGTTTAACTATTTAACAATTGTGCAACCAAATATTACCATTGTAAATTGTTAAGAGGATGAATTACTGAAGGGCAAGTTTTACGAACCAAAATTTCAGATTCCAGAACTTTGGGAACTAAAATTTTTAGGCAATTAGATAATCGCCTTTTTTTGGTAATTGATTAAAAGATAAGAGATAGTCCAAGCAACGACTATCATTTTTACATCATCTCAATAACTAGCCCATCACATTGCAGCATTGAGTGAACCTAAATTAACCTTTTCCGATCCCATCAGGAACAACATCGATGAGTTTTGGGGTGAGTAAGTAGAACGAGTAGAACGTATCAAAGTATATATTAAATTTGATTAAACGTTTGTTAAATCATTTTTATTTATTTATTAAAAATGATTTCCCCACTTACCCCAGTAACTCAGGAATATCTAATTTTTTTTTACACGAAAAATTTCCGTTACGCCTAATACATATTGTTATGATTAGAAGTTGCCTTAAGGTGGAGCAGTGTAACGTGTAACGGACAAATCAAATCACTTTTCGTCAACCTGAAGCGAAAAAGAAAAAACTTTCTAAATTTGTTTTGATACGCTAATAAAAAAAAAAAAATGTTGGGGAAATAATTTTATACATATATAATTTATGTATGACTTTGTCTTAAACTTAGCCTATAACAGCCTAAACGTTAATGCTGATTATACGGTATAATTCTAATATTCGCTAATATTCGTGTAACCACTTTATACATCCCTTAAATAGTCAGTCGATGTAAATCTTTTTGGAACTTATTAACTTTTCAGGTAAAATTACGGATTTTACGGTATTTGATAAAAGTTTCAGAAGTCATACTGTATTTGTATGAAATTACTATAATTACTATCATTATAACTTGCGAGAGAATCTATACGTACCTGGATGATGTTTACAGTAGATTAAACTTACTAGAGCTTCATTCAGTTAGATAATATGAAATTTATAGTAATATATATTTTTTTTAATACGTAGAAAAAATTACCATTAAAAAAAAAATGTAAATTGAGTAATTCTTTTTGATACATTACGTATCAAAAAGTCTATACGTATATGGAAGTCCATTGTAACTAGTTACTTTAAATGACAATAATGTTTGTGTGAAGGTGGCTTATAAATAAATTAAGGTTCAGCAATTTATTTCGATTTAAAGAAATTATGTGGTATTTTTTTTTTTTATGATTTGTTATATTCTATTAAAGCAATTTGTATAAAGTATGTAAACTGAAAACAAACGAAATTAATAAAAAATATGGATAAAATACTTTAATAGGAATGTTTTTGGCATGAATTAAATCAATTATGATATTATCAAACGCAAAGTAATTTTTTGTGCATTTATTATAATATTAGTACAAGTCTAACTTGGTATGGACAGATATTCATCGTATCCACAACTTGATCAAAATGCAATACCAATTTGTTACCAATGCAAGGGTATTTTCGGATGTTTTTACCTGTTTATACATTAGTGTATCATTACTATTACTATAATAACCATTGAGAGATCCATTTTGTGTTGTAATCCCAACCAAGCAGGGAAATTTGTCCAACCATTATATAGATATAAGTAGTTGTTTGGGAACCAAACATTTACAGGTTTTTCGTTTAAAATGACTAGCAGGAATTCAATCTTCCAGTAAGTTCCCTATAGTGATTTTAAATTTTTTTCCTTTAAACTTAAAATCATGCAATTGGCCATGATCTAGTCAAAAATTAGTATAAATCTTATTTATTACATTCTTTTTTTCTATTTTTCCTTTTAATTTCCATTACCTCATTCATCCCTTAAATCCGTTATTTTTTTTTATTTTCTCGCTTTATATCAATTATTTTATTAATTCTATCATTTTACACTTAAAAAATCGATATTTTTTAAACTAATAATTAAAATTATTGAAACAATGGGTTTTTTTAGTAAAATGCTTCGTAAAGTATTCGCAGTAAAACATCAAGATATTACAGTGGAACGATCAATTAGCATTATAACAACAAGTGACGATGATGATAATAATAATCAAAATAATAATAATCTTTTATTATCATCAATAAATACGCCAGACCGAACAAGTACTGGTGCACGTCGGGATTGGCGCAGTGGTTTTAAACAAATTGATGAACTTGTACATGAAATGAGATTAGAATATCCTGATCCTTCACAACATTTAATTTGGATTCCTTTTAGTGAATTTATGAAATGTAAACAGATCAATTGTGGTGGTTTTTCTATTATTTATGAAGCGACTTGGATACCTTCTGGTCAAACTGTTGCATTGAAATGTTTAAAAGATTCTCAAGATATAAGTCTTGATTTTTTAAACGAAGTTGGTATTCTTTTTTTTTTTTATCATCATTGTTATAATTATTATTTATAATTATTATTTATAATTATTATTTATAATTATTATTTATAATTATTTATAATTATTTTAATTATATTTATTTATTTATATATATATTTATTATTTATTTAGATAAAATCTCATTGGGTTCTGTTTTTACAACCTCAATTTTTGAGATGTTATGGAATCACTCAACAACCAAGTACTGGTGAATTCATGATGGTTACTCAATATGCTCCCAACGGTGATTTATATACATATCTTCAAAAACATAAAAGATTAACTTGGAAAGAAAAAATTCAAATAATTAAACAAATCACACGTGCTCTTGGAGAAATGCATAAAAGAGATCTTATTCATGGTGATTTACATAGTGGTAATATTATGAACATTGATAGATCTCATTTTGTTCTTGGTGATGTTGGACTTTGTGGTCCTGCTGGCAGACTTACACGTAAAAAAGAAGTTTATGGTGTTATCCCTTATGTTGCTCCTGAACTTTTTAGAGGTCAAAGTTACTCTAAAAAATCTGATATTTATAGTTTTGGTATATTAATGTGGGAAATTGGTTCAGGTACAAGACCATATGATAATATACCCCATGATATAGATTTAGTTAAAGATATATATAGAGGAAAAAGACCTCCAATTCCTTTTGGTACTCCTTCATTTTATTCTGAACTTATGAAATCTTGTTGGGATGATAATCCTTTAAATCGTCCAGATGCTATAGAAATTTCAAAAACTATTTATCATTGGCTAGTAGATAATTCACTTGATAGTTGCATGCGAAAAAATAGTAAAAAATCTCATTTTGGAAGACTTCATAACAAAAAAGTAACTCATCCGGATGCTGTATATCATAGTCGATTGTTGGATTTTAAAGAAATAAAAGAAATGCGACTTCGACAATATCTTTCTTTAAACCTTCCTTCAACTTATGATCAAGGTAAAGATTTAAATATTTTATCTTTTTTAAATATTTTTAATAATAGGAAAAATATCTTAAAAAATTGAATTTTTTATGTACCGTATATAGATTTTTTGGAAGAAATATCTCAATTAGAAAGTGATACAGATAATCAATCACAACCTTCACAAGATGTAACAAATAATTTACAACCTTCAAGAGATGATCATAATCCACGAAATACTTATAATTTTACATCAAATACACGAAATTCTTTTACAACAAAATATTTACCAAGATCAAAAGAAACTTATAAAATCTCTTCACCAACTAGAGATATTTATAGTTTTTTACCACATACACGTAAGTTTATCATTTTAAATTTGTAAATTATAAAATATAATTGTTGAATTGTCAATAATAAAAATCATAAAAATAATAATAGCTAAACAATATAATGGATCCACCACCAATATATCAAAGTCATTTGAAGCTGATAAACCAGGAACTTCAGGTAACACTAGATGACTTATTTTATTGAATTTTAATTACTTTAATTTGAATTGAAAAGTGTTATTCCTGATAAAAGTTATATATATATATATATTTATCTGTTTTTATCGTTTAGCAACAAATTCAATTAAAAATAAATCCAACACAGAAGGTGATCTATTTCGCCTATAATTTTGGACATTATGATACATTTTATTAATATTAAATTTTACAACTATTTTAAATATCAGGTCGTCCAAATGCCGCGAGTATATTCATACCGGAAGATGGTAAGAAAATTATATTTATTCTAATAATGCCTATATCATTCATTCCTTTATTAACTTTAAATTAACTTTAAATTAACTTTTATAATTATTTTAGACATCCAAGCATTACAAACATTTTGGGCACTTAATGGAGCTAATTCGAGTAGATCAAATCTTTCGATATGACCTACTTTAGACTAGTTCAATAATTAATTTTTTTATTCCGCATTCTACCAACATAAGTCTTTCATTTAATATAACTTAATATAGGGGGGTTTTTTTTTTTATATTCTCATTAAAGCATATGCATGTAACATTTTTTGTATATATATTTTTTGAATGCGGTTTACTTTTATATCCATATAGATTCATCTGTTATTCGATAGTGTATTCGATAGTGTACATAACATTATTTTTTTAGTCATATTATTACGTAGATGTCATTTTACCATTCTTGATTTTATTATTAATATCTCTTGTTTTGGATACGATTTAAGCCACAAATTAGATCTTGTTGTTATTTGTTGTATTATTAGGACCCAAAAAAAAAAAAAAAAAAAAAAAAAAAAAAATCAATAATCATCGTAATTACTTTATCAAGCATATTTATTTTCGATTTTTTTTTCGAATTTCAAAGTTTATGTAAATAACTTGCATGCATATATATTCACTTTTATTGTGAGTTGTAAAATTTTGTGAAGTCACTCGATTTGAGTAAATCAGAAATCACCTAAGAATCAAGTGATACATCGAGACAATGTGTAAATGTTGCGGTATCAACAAGCATGACGCTTACATCATATTAAACACGTTTGATGATGTACGTACGTACAAATTATATGACTAAATAATCACTTCCCCTAAAAGCACATAATATAAAAAATCTCTATCACATTATCACATACTGTGCTAATATATTTATAAAAAAAATATCCCTAGATAATCATGTCCCTTTATGATATTCTTAATTTTAAAAAATAATTTATATAATTTATATTTAGAAAAACAAGAAAAATCTTGTTACACGCGCTTGCTCCAAGCTGTGTAAAAAGAACTGAACCAAATTTATTTAAACTGAAAATTTGCTTATGCCACATAACTTTATTTAACGCTTATTTACTTATTTATTATTTATTTTATTTATTTATTTATTTATTTATTTATTTATTATGCTTTTTCAACATCCTTCGAAGAGTAGAATCGCAAATGTTTGAATGTATAAACATTTCATGTTCATATTCGGAGTAAAATAAAGGAATTCTGATTCAAAATAATCACTTTTGTGATAACTTATTAACGGACACAATTTAACGCGGCTTGCATCTAATAGTTGATGCTATCAGAATAAGTATTGTACGTACAGTACGAGCGCGTTTTATTAATTTTTCTTACGTATTACGTATCACAACATTCGTCACATGTATCTGAAAGGAAATTTGTCACTTATTCTTCTTAACCTAGTTTGATTAAATTTATTTTAGGTAATATGTATAGAATGAATATATATACTATAGAAGGTCAATGTGGAAGTGACTTAATCATTGAGAGAGATGAACATATGTACGTACGTACGCACGTACCTGGTACGAAATGTTTAGAATGTCGAGTCTAAATAAAGGGCTCGTTGATTACCTGGGTAAAATCTCATCCGGATATCGATATATTAGAAATATCTGTAATGAACAATCAAATTCCTACAAATAATGCACATATGTATTATTTCGGCCGAAATTCAAGTAACGCGAGGATATGGCATTTAGAAACGTGCATTTAAGAATAATACATGTACTGTACGTACGCACGTACTAATGTGTCCAGAAATCTGCTTTTTTTTTAAATTACTGCTCTTTGTTCTGTATAATCTGCTTAATCAATTAAAATTAAGTTTATTGTTATTAGTATATAGCTAATAATGATAAATCAGCTTTTTTTTTGAACAGAATCAGCAGAATTTGTACATAATTTGTGCAGATACTGTGCAGGCAGTAAGTTGGACACTCTAGAACGTACGTGCATATACACTTCCAACTTATAAGTAAATATTATATTCGGTTAACATCTCTAGAATTGTCATGTGCTGAATTATATTTCGAGAACAAAAAAAAAAGAAAAAAATTACATTAATTAACATGGGTTACACCCCATTTTGTCGACAGCCATTTTTTTCTACAAGCCATTTAATCGACATCCTAACCCTATATGATGTCAGTTAAATGGTCTGTGGAGAAATGGGCTATCAGGAAAATAAAAACCACCTCTTGAAAAATTTATTTTACCTAATGGTTTTAATTCTAATCAGGTACAGCGCCTATCAAAGTATTCCTTTCCTGTAACTTGTTATTATCAAGCCCTATTGCTTTAAAATTTTAAAAATAAATACTGTATTATATTAAATATCTAGATATTATGTAAATTTTTATACTTTTATAATTACCATATCAAAATTTAGATAAAAGATTAAATTAATAATTAATTATTTTTAATTAAAATAGTAAAAATTTATAAATTATTATCTTAATAGTCAATTACTTATAGATCAAATGAGTTGACTCCCCAATTTTATATATAAATTTATGCAAAAAAATCATTTATTTAAAAGTATACATATTGATATTTAATTTTAAGTTAATTAGTTAAATTAGAAAGTTCTTAACTTAAAGTTTATAGTAAATTTATTTGTTATATTTAATTATAATTTTTATTATGTTCTGTATCTGATATTATTTTTTTTCTTTTATTTAAACCTAACTACTTCTATTGCTCTTAATATACTTATTATTATAAGAAAACTATTTATATAAAAACCAAGTTTTTGGTTGGTTTTTAGTTTTTTTTTTTACTAATAAATTAATATACAGTCAAACCTCCATAAATGCATCCCCCCTAAATGCATAACTCTTTAAATGCATATTAAT
This sequence comes from Gigaspora rosea, assembly GCA_003550325.1. Classification (NCBI taxonomy): domain Eukaryota; kingdom Fungi; phylum Glomeromycota; class Glomeromycetes; order Diversisporales; family Gigasporaceae; genus Gigaspora; species Gigaspora rosea. The sequence continues at coordinate 165,232 of QKWP01000503.1, read as the reverse complement.
TATGGCCCATTAATGGGCTTAATAAATAAATATATATTCTTTATTCTGCAAATGCATACTATTTTTTTGGGCCTTCTATATAAATACCTCCATAAATGCATATCACGTGACTCTAGGCCAATCAAATTGGAACTACATGTTATGATTTTGTATATCATATGACTTGTTCAAGATAATTTTATTACATGATTTAAAGTAATTATGGGTATTATGGCAGATATGGATATTTTGGCAAATCTGCTATAACTTGTAACCCATCAGTCCAAACTAAACAATTTTTATATGATGCGCCAAGTCACTTCTCATAAAAATCATGTATATTTTGATAAATCTATAAAATCTTAAGTTTTAAATATTTTTTAAAAATGTAACCGATAAAAACTATTGTTTTTCATTAGTACTATCCAAATTATCAGTTAGAATATTTAAAAAAGTTTATAAAGTTACACAGTGTTTGTTTAAAGCTATTATGCTTTCAAAATTTTGGCGTTTAATATAAAAAAATTAAAAAAATTTTTTTTATATTTTTTTTATCCAATGAGAATTAGTATATAGCGCATTCTGATTGGCTAAAAAGCATTTATATATACCCAAATTTGGCATTTGATGTGAAGTGACTTGGCATACTATACTATTCGAATTGTCTTATCAAGACGATTCGAATGGTACAAAAATTGTTTGATTTCGATTATTGGGTCATGAATATTGGTGTTCAAATATTTTAAATCAAAAACTAATATATTATATTTAGACACTATTTTAATACCAATATCTTGTAACCCAGTGATCGAAATCAAACAATTTTTGTGCCATTCGAATCATCTCGATGAGACAATTCAGATGGTATAAAAATTGTTTAGATTGGACCGATAAGCCATGAAATATTGCAAATATGCCAAAATACCCTTATCAACCACAATGCTCATCCAATTTTGTATAACATATGATTGTAAATAACTTGTAATCCTGTGATCCAAATTGAATGATTTTGGTACCATTCGATTCATCTCATAGAGATGAATCGAATAGTACCAAAATCATTCAATTTGGACCAATAGATCCAGAGTTGTACCAAAATTCTCTTAACTCTGCTACAATATCCATACTAGGGTTCCAAAGTTTGATCCGGGTTTGATTTGAGTTTGATCAAACCCCAAATCAAACCAAACTCAAACTATAAATTTTATTAAGTTTGAGATCAAACCCAAATTCAAATAAAAAATAATCAAATTCAAACCAAACCCAAATACTATACTAAGTTTGATTTGAGTTTGATTTGAAGTTTGCAAACTAGTTTGAGTTTGAATAACATAAATATATTTTTATATTTTAAAATTTTTTTACTAAGTTAACGGTACTTATCGACTAATTGAAAGTTGTAGAGCTTGCCAAGACGCATCCAATGGTGGTTAGATCACCCAAATCGGCCTAATGGATGGCGAGATATCGTCGAAAAACGATTGGCCGACTATATAAAAATCCGTGACGGAGATTACATATGAAAATCACAGGCGAAATGTGGCGTGCTTCCATCTAAAACTTTTTTCTTACTAAGCTAACGATACATGCCCACTAATTGAAAGTTGTTGTAGATCTCATCGAGACGCATCTAACGGTGGTTAGATCATCCAAATTGGCCCAATTGATGGCGAGATATCGTCGAAAAACGATTGGCCGACTATATAAAATCTCTTATGTAAACAATGTTTTGTTTACATAGAGATTTTATATAGTCGGCCAATCGTTTTTCGACGATATCTCGCCATCCACTGGGTCGATTTGGATGATCTAACCACCGTTAGATGCGTCTCGACGAGCTCTACAACTTTCAATTAGTGGGCATGTATCGTTAGCTTAGTAAGAAAAAAAGTTTTAGATGGAAGCACGCCACATTTCGCCTGTGATTTTCATATGTAATCTCCGTCACGGATTTTTATATAGTCGGCCAATCGTTTTTCGACGATATCTCGCCATCCACTAGGCCGATTTGGGTGATCTAACCACCATTGGATGCGTCTTGGCAAGCTCTACAACTTTCAATTAGTCGATAAGTACCGTTAACTTAGTAAAAAAATTTTTTAAAATATAAAAATATATTTATGTTATTCAAACTCAAACTAGTTTGCAAACTTCAAACTCAAATTAAACCAAACTCAAATTTAACTAAAAAGTTTGCTTCAAATCAAACTCAAATAATTTTTTTAATCATAGTTTGGGTTTGAGTTTGATTTCAAATCAAATCAAACCCAAATCTGACCTAAAGTTTGATTTGATCCGGGTTTGTAGGAACCCTAATCCATACTTATCTTATATAAATAGAGTTCTCTAAATACATACCTCCTTAAATGCATACCTCAGAGCTAGTCCCAACAATATGCATTTAGAGAGGTCTGACTGTGGTAGTTAATTTTTGGTTTAGCCCTTGCTTTTAAATTAACTCTACTTATAGATTTTTAATTTTTTTAAGATATACTTATTTCTACTTATTTTAACAAAAACCCCATGTTCTTATGGGGCTATATAGATTCTATAAATAAAAATTAAAATTTCTAGCCATTCAATAAACCAATTCAAATAACTTTTTATTATTTTGTAGAACTTATTGAGTTCTTCAAAATAAAAAAAAAAACTTATTGAATTGGATTATTGGATGGCTAGAAATTTTAATTTTTATTTTTAAAATCTACATATCACGTTTTGAATTCTAAATGTTTCTTCAAGTTTTAAATTATATAACTTTGTAAAAAATTTTTTGATCATAATATATATCTTTATTCTTTTGCTATTATTAGTTTTAAAAGCATTTATATAATTGATTTTACTAACTTAGTTTAATTTTTTTATTATTTGTCTTATATTTGTTATAATTATTGCAAAGTACTAAAATTAGACTTTTCTAAATATATATTGTTAGAACTAGCTCTAAGGTATATGAAAAAAAAACGGAAAACTTGATATAAAATCTTATTTAAAAGCCAATATTTTTAGTTTCAATACCCTTTACTTACAAGGCACAGATCCCAGAAATCTTGTAATTACCTTTTACCAAAATTCTGTGATGGATTCTATAACTGCACTATATATCAGATATATAAGGCCACACAAACTGGTTCTCATATTACCAGCAGACCTAACGCTAAAGTGATACGACAACCTGGATTAATTTTTTTTTTTTTTTTATAAAAAATTTTTTGTAAAAAAATTTTATTTATAGCTTTTTATATTCACAACTTGGGAACCTGGTAAAAAAAATTTTATATATTTAAAATTTTTTAAGCTTTTTAAGTATCAAACTTGTAACTGCAGGACCAGTACGATCACTCTCAACTTGTAAAGTTCAAAACTCGTATTTAAGCAGTCTATCTAGACTCATAACAAAAAATTAATTTATCAGATTTACATCATTTCATTAACTGTCAGCAATTATCAGATTTACTTGTTTTAACAGATTAAATTTTTGTTAGTATTATATTTACTGATTGAAAAATAAACTCTCCGGCCAAATTAGCAAAATAAAAATAAATAAATAAAGTAAACCGTTATTCGAATGCTTTGCTTTTTACTATTATTGCTCGATCAGATGATTTTATTAACACAGAAGGAAAACATAGGGGAATCTGCTCGCTATCAATTACAGGTTCTGTGTAGGGCATACACCTCCGTCCAAATTAGCGACTACTAAATAAACACGTCATAACCTAATATATACTAACCTAGCATTGTATTTTTGCAAGAAGAAATTACAGCTGCAACGAGAATTTGCTTTATAGCATTCTAACATGTTTGACTTACCATAGGTTCTTGATTGTTATTGTCATGTAGCTAATCACCAAGAGGTTCATGCACTGATACAGCCGTGGTCCTAATTATACATGAGGCCTTTGCACTGTAAATGCAAAGCCTAATAACCAAACAAACGGTTATCACCATGGAACTAATCACAATCCTGAGATCCTAGCGCTTCTATTGTAGCTGTGAAGCCTAATTACCATCTTGCCTGCTTTCGCTGTAGAGTCTAATACCCGAACAGAAGGTTCTTACACTACCATTGCAAGTGTGGAATTGCTGTGAAGTCTACTTTTGAAACAAAGATTCTTGCACTGCTATTATCGTAAAGCCTAATTACAAAGATTATGTTCTTGCATTGCTCTCAGGGTCTTGGAGCCCAATCACCAAGTGAAGGGCCATTAACTGTTATCGTCGTGGAGGCCCAATTACAAACAAGAGGTTCTTGTACTGCTATCACCATAGGTCCTAATCACCAAACATGAATTCCTTGCACTGCTATTTTAGTTGCAAAGCCAAACAAGAAATCTGAACATTGTTATTGTAGCTACGACGCCTAATCACAAAAATATGATGTCTTTGCATTGCCTACAATGGTCACAGAACCCATCTGCGTTTACTAATAAAATAAGTGAAATTACATTACCATTAGTTTATGAGCCACTGAGTTATAGAGGCATTCTTCACCACAAGGCGAGCTATAATGAAAGAAAGATAACTTCTCATAACCATAGTAATTCGATTTCAATAATTGTATGTAAATACCTGTATCTTACGAGATAACATACGAACGATGATATAAAAAGCCATAAAGGTTAGAACGATAAGTCATCTGATCTTGCAACAATAGTCACCTTGTCACTTCATTGACAAGCTTCTCATATTATTGTGGCTCCCGATAATCGTTCATCACCATTTTATGAATAAATCTACAGTAAATCTAATAATTCATATTATTTCACCAACAATCACCTTAAAGACATTTCATCAAAGCTTATTTCACCGACGGTTTATTTTACAAACGACTAATTTACAGACAAGTTCATTTCATAAACAGTACAATTCACCAACTAATGATGCGATCCGAATATCCAAATCCTATCTGACCCGGATTGGTCCCTCAAAAAGATATCCGTCATCTGAGATCAGATAGGATATTATATCCGTTATCCGTTTAACGGATATCTGTTTATCCGACAAATAATATAATAATTTTTACAAAACAATTCGTAATACGTATATATATATTTACTACGAAGCAAGCTCATAATATATACTGTCAACTCTGGATATAATGAACCTTTTGATAATGATCCGTCTCTACGAATTTTTTTTTAAAGAATATTTATTATAGAGCTCGGTATAAAAATAGAAACTTCTGCAAATTTTTTACTATAAGAACTGCCTTCGTTATAAAGAGAGTTGACTATATTTATTACAAAGAAAATTCGAAATATATGTTTATTATATTTATTAATTTATCGACATTTTTCAAATAATTTAGGTGTAATCCTAAAATTTCTTTGAAGGTAAATCTAACCACCTAAAGGATCCTTTCGAAATTTTCGAAATTGATTTCTATACTTTGAATATTCTTCAATTTTATCCGTTACTTGCAAATTTTTTTTTCCAAAGATTTTTTTTTGTATATAATAAATCATGTGATACAATAAAGTTTATACATAGAATTTTATTTATTTTTATAAATCAAAACAGATAACGGATATTCGTCAGATAATCAGGATACACATCCGATGCGGATTATTTTTTTAGATCGAATATCTGTTATCCGCGTAGGATCTAATTTTGAAGCAGATATCCGGATTAACGGATTTCGGATCGCATCACTATCACCAACAACTCGCGTCACTTTAATTCTAAACCTAATTCTAACGACAATAACTAGAGTTATTTTGTGAAATGAGTTGCCGGTGAAATATCTGTCCGCGAAAAATTTTTTCTATAAATTAGTCATCTGTTAAATAAACCATCAACGAAATAAGCATCAGTGAAATGTTATATCTTCGAAGTGATTGTCAACGAGAATCAGATGAAAACTACGGCCTTTAAACGAAGCTTTTTTATTTACTGCTATTCTCATAAATTCTGGGACAATTGATAAAAATTTGGCCGAAGTTAGTTCGTCCGAATTCGATAAGTTATTGATTTCGGGAAAAATAAGATTCAGTAACAAATAATATCAGATACGTAATTTAATAAGATCAGGTGATTAATATATATTACAATACAGCAATAAGACTAAATATCGACATGCATACTTGTCGCACTTGTAAGTCGTAAACTTTTAATTCCTATTCTTTGGCACGATCCATTTTCGCTCAAACGAAGCCTTACTCATTTCTAATTATTTTTCGGCGAAAATTCATTTTTAAAAATTGTGTAAAATTTCAATTCCTATTCTTTGGCAAAATCCATTTTCGCTCAAACGAAGCCTTTATTCATTTTTAATTATTTTTCGGCGAAAATTCATTTTAAAAACTTGTGTAAAATTTCAATTCCTATTCTTTGGCAAGATCCATTTTCATTCAAACGAAGCCTTAGTTCATTTCTAATTATTTTTCGACGAAATATTGGTTTTAAAAAATTGTGTAAATTTTCAATTCCTATTCTTTGACAAGATTCATGTTCGTTCAACGAAGGCATTTATTCATTTCTAATTATTTTTCGTTCTTGTCGAAGAAAAATTAGGTTTAAAAAATTGTATAAAACTTCAATTCCTATTCAAACCAGTCGACAAATTCATGATCATATTTAACTTTTTTAATAGCGAGACCTGTTCGAGTAATATATTTGTTATAAAAGTCTAGTTTATATTCGATTCCTTTTTTACATTTCTTGTTAAGGTTTATTGGTTGACATGAACAGTTTTTCTATAAATTTTCGTACAAACCTAAGCACACCAAACATGTTGGACAAACATTCGAACTAAATTTAAAATTGTTGACATTGTTATGATATCGTAAAATGATCATTATGATACAAAAATAGCTTTTATTAATTATTTTATTAATCAATAACTTATCGAATTCGGCCGAATTAATTTCGGCCAAATTTTTATCAGTTGTCCCAGAATTTATGAGAACAGCTGTAAGTAGAAAAAGGCGAAGCCAAGCTCAAAAAAAAGACGGTAGTAAAGACCTGATGAAATAATGAAAAAAATTCGAGCGGTAACGTCAGCTTTAATTACATGTGTTTGTACTGATATAAATTGTATCCTTGATATTTTTATATAATAACAATATAATTATATCAAAGAAAGTAATTCTAACCTTATATAACCTCTCTTCCATACATTTATAACATGATAAAAACCAATGGATTCTTATTGGTCTGCATATTAAAGCAATCAAAAATTATGATTTTCATTTTGCTGACACGAACCAATTTTATAAGTTTGTATGGCATAATATATAAATATTTACAGCAGAAAATTTGCCGATAATCAGCTCTAAGATTATATTATGGTACTCTAAGTCATTTCTCATCAAAAATCCTAAATTTTTTAAAATCAATAAAACTTAATATTTTTTAAAAACGTAACCAATAATTACTATTGTTTTTATTATTTCTATCCAATTTATCGGGTAGAATTTTTTTAAAAAAGTTTAAAATTTAAAGTTATAAGTGTTTAAAGCTACTATGTTTTTAAAAATTTGGCATTTAATATAAAAATTTAAAAATTTTCTTTATCCAATCAAAATTAAAATATAACTCATTCTGATTGGTTAAATACATTTATATATATCCAAAAATTGGTATATTTGCCATAGAAAAAATTTTATATATTTTATCTTGCAAATGATATATAATTTTAGTTCAAATTTATAACGATCTTCATTTGGGTTTCAAAATTAACAAATAATGCTGAAATCGAATGATGCTGAAATTTGAGGTCTCGATTTGACACATATACCGGTACTCTTTAAATATCAAATCTACCCCTAAACCTTACTCTAACCCTACAAGACAAAAACAAAAAAAACACCCCAAAAAAATTTTCATATCAAAATTCAGCATCATCCGATTTTCAGCATTATCCCCGACAACAAATAAATGGCGCATTTCGAAAATAAGTAGGAATTTAAATAGCGTTTTTACTACATTGAGAAAAAATAATAAGACTTTACTTTTGAAATCCTTCAATATATGCGTGCAGATTCCGTACATACGTACGTGTTAAAATCAAAATTTTTGTTAAATTTAAATTTTAGGTTCAACCTTGGCGTCAAATAAATGTGCACGACAATAAAAAAACAGGCCAAGTTATACAAAGACCGGATTAAGTTAATGTAGGCCAAAGTGCCACATTTTACCTAACGCTAAATAGTAATTAATGTCATGTGAAAACTGAAAACTTATTAATTGATTTTAGGGTTAGGTTAAGGTTAGAAATGGGGTCGTCTAAAACCAAGCCAAAAAACAAAAAAAAACTCAAAAACATAAAAACGGCAGTCTAAACCTATCTTGGGCCATTAATAAAAAATGTCGGGAAGGCAATTTTACCTATGTGTTGGTCCTAAACCTTATCCCCGACCCTAATGCTAAACAGGCTCTGACACTAAAATTTCAAAAAATCACGTGGGTACATGACTTTACCAGATTTGTATAAATAATTTTCACAAAACTGATATTTCTGAAATAAAGTATCCAAAATTTCGTGAAAAGATTAAGGCTTCAGTAAACAAACGCGAAACGTCATATTTCGCATGGCCATGAAACCAAATATCAGGGTTGTAGGTTAAGAAATAAAGTCATTTCTCAAAAACCCCCATTTAATTAATCTCATTGATCCAAGCCCCTTGTATCACTTAGGATAGAAAAGGCTATATAAACAATGTAGGTTTGCTTTCATGTACAGACAGACCTTCGGGTTATAAAAATATAAATTCCTCTAATAAATAATCACTTAATAAAACTGCCCTGCTCTTAAAATAACTATTAGGCCGAATCACCACCGTCACGCCTCTGGCGATCACTATACTTATCATATAAATTATTATTGATTTAAGGTTAAATACTAGGCTAATGCGTAGCATTGTAGGGGCCGGAGCCAAAATATTTAAAATTTTAAATACTATATAGTACTGCATAGTATTTATATAATTTTATTTAAAAAATTTATTTTTAAAAAAAGTTGCATTGCCTTACATCGCGCGACTAGTTTACGTACTTTTATATTATTTGCTTCAAGATTTTCTTTCGGTCCAACACCAGAAAGCATTAATATCTTTAAAAAGTAAATACAAATAAAAAAAAA